>CM067375.1:61537382-61719882 GCA_034401795.1 Chaetoderma sp. LZ-2023a
CGCATGACACGTGTGTTATCGGTGAATGCAGACCCTCGTCCCTCGCCCTCCCATTTTTTTATTTACCAGATTTTTCAGATTTCCAGGATTTCTTCAGATCACGCCAAAAATTGTGGAATCCTAGTGTATGTTCTCACCGATGCTAAAATTTGAGCAAATTCGGTTTGGCAGTTTCCGAGATATGCATATATCCAGAATTTTATCTGATGCGACTCGGGGTTCTTGTATCCAGATCACGGCCAGCGTCTGGGAATCCTCTTGTACGGCAAGTTCCTTCCCAGTGTTAAAATTTGAGTCAAATCTGATCATTCGTTTCTAAGATAACGGTGCCGACGGACAAACACGCAGCCACGCGCACGCACGCTTGCACACAGACCCGATCGCAATGCTCTCTTCCCGCTACAGGGAGAAGGTAATAGTAAGACACACGTATTGGTGTGACTATCATGCTTGGGGTGTCAGATGGTCGGTTATGGAGAAAGATTATTTTTTAAGATTTGGAAAACTGGAAATAACATCCTAGTGTTTAATTTTCCAGCAGCAGCGGCTATCCTTGCATCCTCCCAACCACAACATATAAAGGATCATCATGACAACCGCCACCACCAGCACCACCACCCCCCGCACCACCACCGCCAACACGACCACTACCAGGACCACCACCACCTGCACCAGCACCACCAGCAGCAGCAGCAACCGCAGCAGCAGCAGCAGCAGTAGCAGCAGCAACAGCAACAACAACAACAACAACAACAACAACAACAACAGCAACAACAACAAGAGCAACAGCAACAGCAGCAACAGCAGCAACAACAACACAACAACAGAAGCAACAGGAACAGCAAAAGCAACAACAGCAGCAGCAGCAGCAGCAGCAGCAGCAGCACTACCACCAGCAGCACCACCACCATCACCATCACCATCACCACCACCCACCGCCACCACCACCACCACCACCAGCACCACCCGCACCACCAGCACCAACACCACCAGCACCAACACCACTAGCACCAACACCACCAGCACCAACACCACCAGCACCAACACCACCAGCACCAGGACGCAAGTACGCACGCACGCACAAACACACTTGTTTATGGTGGAAAGGCGCTACATAGAACATTTGGGTATAAACTTACTACACCTATAAGGAGACCATTTAGAGGATAAATACTATTCGATTTGCAGAGCAGATGATGCCTTCTCTTCTGTTGTCACTGGAATTTGCGCAGCTCTTTAGTTTGCGTATCCAGAAACATTACCATGTAACTCACTACACGCATGTCTCTTACACACCCACACACACATACACACACACACACACACACACACACACACACACACACACACACACACACACACACACACACACACACACACACACACACACACACACACACACACACACACACACACACACACACACACACACACACACACACACACACACACACACACACACACACACACATGCAATTCGCATCATGGTTTACACACGTTCAAGTCACTACATAAACACACACTCCTTGAAACCCACTACATTACATAGACATGTAAACCACTGTGTTGTCACACACGTGAAACTGGCTACATATCTGACACATACCTGCAAACTACTACATCACATATGTACACCTACTGTGCATACATACACACATGAAAGTCACTACATACCAGAAATCACAAACTACTACATGGTCACATAAACACACAGGAAACTGACTACGTGGCAGGCCAAACCACTATATGATCATACACATGAAATTCACTACCTCTCTCTCACATGCACGCACGCACGCACGCACGCACGCACGCACGCACGCACGCACGCACGCACGCACGCACGCACGCACGCACCCACCCACCCACCCACCCACCCACCCACCCACCCACCCACCCAAACACCCAAACACCCACCCCCACACACCTCCCACCCACCCAATCACTCACTCACTCGCTCGCTCGCTCGCTCGATCGGTCGCACGCATGCACGCAAGCACGTACGCACGCACGCACGCACGCACGCACGCACGCACGCACGCACGCACAGGTAATACACTACATGGCCATGCACATACACACAAGATACACACTACATACCAGACACACACAGGCAAATCACTACCTGATCACACATGAAACTCACTGCCTATCACACACACAGAGGTAAACCACTACATGGCCATGCACATACACACAAGATACACACTACATACCAGACACACACAGGCAAATCACTACCTGATCACACATGAAACTCACTGCCTATCACACACACAGAGGTAAACCACTACATGGCCACGCACATACACACAAGATACACACTACATACCAGACACACACAGGCAAATCACTACCTGATCTCACATGAAACTCACTGCCTATCACACACACAGAGGTAAACCACTACATGGCCACGCACATACACACAAGATACACACTACATACCAGACACACACAGGCAAATCACTACCTGATCTCACATGAAACTCACTGCCTATCACACACACAGAGGTAAACCACTACATGGCCATGCACATACACACAGGATAACATTACATGGCACAAACAAACAGACAAACGACTATCTGGTCACACACACGAATACATGATTATACACAAAAATAATACCCTGGTCTGCAGGTGGGCATTTTCTATTGGAAAATTTAAATTTCCTTGAACGAATTTGAAAGTTAAAGGGGTGAGATCTATTCAGTAGAAATTTTGAAAGGAATTTGGACTTTGAATAGTCCAACTGAAACTTGCAGTAGCTTTGCTGCATGTCATGGTTTTTGAAAACTAAGACGAAAATTAAATATACGTGAATTCCAGATGTGAATGAGTTCCTGCGGTTTGCACTGAGTATATAAATTATATCAATCCAAAAATCGACCCCATAGGGTCCGCCCAGCCAAATTAGGTTGAAATCCGCCAAACGGTTAATGAGTAGAGTTTTTAAACACCAGTTAACGGATAGATGACGGTTGGTAGACGGCCGCTATGCATATCAGTGACCTTGACCTTTGAGCAAAGCACCACTGCGTGATGGGGGTCATTATAAGAAGGCATGTGACTAGTATGATTAACCAAACCCGAGATATAAACAGAAAAGTTGAGCTAAAAGCAAATATTAATGTTGAAAAGAATATTGTTGTACAATGTTGACAAAACAAGCTTTTTACCAAGGTCACGGGTCAAGGTCATCGTGAGATGCCGTATCATTATAAGGAAGAATGCGCTCAAGTTTGAGTCCAGTATGATTAACCAAACCTGAGATATAAACAGAAAGGTTGGGCTAAACAGAAATTGCACGCCACCGCCGGACGACGTACAGGGTATCGCAATAGCTCGTTTTACTATCGTAAAGTCGAGCTAAGAAGATTTATCAATACCCTTATCAACAAGAGCCCCAAGGGCTTGTAAAACTCACCTGGACCATTAGAATCTGAACAATTTGCATTTAAATACTGGTAGACATGATGGATAATTTTCGTAAAGTTCAAAGTGACCGCCAAGGAAATTGAGCAAGCAAAATTCGCGTTTGATATGTGAAGTCGATCGCCATATGATAATTCCACCCAAGTTTCGTTGAAACTGGCCCACGATTTTAAGGAGTAGCGTTAATTAAAATACGTCTGCTTATTATATTTAAAACAGTGTGTCCACCCTTCCCTTTGGTGAGATATGTGTCAGACTTGAGATTTCAATGCTAGATTAGTCTATGTTAATCTGCCTGGTGAATCGCAATGAAAACGATACCGGCTGGAAGGACGCCACTTTCTTTATATAAGGTAAACACCTATCTGATGATCAATAGGGCCAAGTAGTGGAGATTTCAGTATCAAAGAGGGGAGAGAGTAAGAAAAGGTCAAAGGCCATCGATCTTCAATTTCTCTCTTGATGTTATTGTCTCATTCCAATATGTTGAAATCTGATCATTTGGTGTGCTGATGCCATGTGTTAAGGTTACCTTGTTTCAAGAAAACCTTTGCCCAAGCGAGTCAATATTACACTCGTGACAAATGGCTGATATCATTTTGGTTAGTTTGTCTAGCAAGGATAAGATGGTTACAATGTAACTTAGGATAGAGGTATCATGTCAGGAATTCCATACGCTAGTTATGCAATCAAAATATTAAAACTCCATGATGGGTGCTGTAAAAAAATTGACCAATCAAATTTCTGTACTGAAGTTCGGAAGCTTATACGTACCACCATATGGTGCATCCAGCCTAGTTAGGCTGAACTCCGCCATGTGATAAATGAGGAGAGGCCTTTTAAAGCAAAAATTGACAGAGGACATGCACACAACGGATGGATGAACGGACGGATGATGGTTGGACCAATGATGGATGGCACCATGCCATAAGATCATTGAGCTAACAATCTTAATTCCAAACATTATGGTGTGATAAAGGACATTTAAATATTAATAAATTTAAGTGGACATGGACAAGATATATATATATATATATATATATATATATATATATATATATATATATATATATATATATATATATATATATATATATATATATATATATATATATATATATATATATATATATATATATATATATATATATATATATATATATACTAGTCAAAAAAAGAAACTTTCGCCCCAAATATTGGGATATTCAATAGTTGCTCTAATCATTGCTACTATAAACTTAGGCCTACTATGTTTGTTTTGGACGCCGAGGTAATGCGTATGGCTGTGTTTTAACGCGCTCAATTATGCATGTCCATGTGCGTGCACTGTTTGTGTAATTTGCACGTGCATGTCCCACTGGGGTATAACCATGTGCTAGTGTCAGTGACTTTCTGCTGTTTTCATGTGTATCCACCTTTAAAGCAACTTAATTTTGTTGTGACTGTAAGAATTCCACCAAGCTGGGATGCCGAGAATTCCTGCAAATCTGCGAGAACGAGCTGTTGGTCTTCTCCAGGCCGGTACAGTGACTGCAGAAGTGGCTCGTATTGTTGGTGCCTCTGCCAGGGCTGTGAGAAATCTGAGGAACCGTTTCGAATACACTGGAACTGTTGCTGACCGTCCACGCAGTGGACACCCACGTGTCACCACACGTGGCCAGGACAGACACATTACCCTGACACACTTACGAAACCGCTTTCAAACTGCCACCAGAACTGCAAACAACATTGACATTGGTGATCAGACAGTCCGTCATCGTTTGCGCAGTGAAGGCATCAGGTCACGTCGCCCTTACGTAGGATGTGTTATGACAGATCGTCATCGCCGACATCATTAGGATTGGGCTCGTGAACATCAACGCTGGACCAGACGGCAATGGAACACTGTCCTTTTCGCAGACGAATCTCGTTTTTCCCAGTCTGGAAGTGATGGGAGGGTACGAGTTTATAGCAGTCGCAATGCGCGTTACGCCAACTGCTGTGTCCTGGAGCGGGATCGTTTCGGTGGAGGGCCATCAGTTATGGTGTGGGCAAGTATAGCACATGATTACAGGACTCCATTGGTCATCATTCCTGGCAATCTGAAAGCTCGTCGTTACAGAGAAGAAATCCGTGCACAATTCGTTGTTCCTCTTTTCCGTAATAATGGTCGTATCCAAATTATGCAGCAAGACAACGCCACTAGTCACACAGCTCGAGACACTGTGCGGTACATGCAAACAGAGAACATCAACTTTATCAATGACTGGCCTTCAAAAAGTCCTGATCTTAACCCTATTGAACATTTGTGGGATAACATTGATCAGAGGATTCGACGGCGCCTAAACCCACCAGAAAATGTGAATGAACTTCAACAGGCACCGTTACACGAGTGGAACACCATTCCACAAGCAGAAATCAACAGTCTTGTGAATTCCATGCGCAGAAGATGTTTTTCTGTTGTCGGTGCGCAAGGTGGTCACTCACGATATTGAGATGTGAATTTGGAAAATGACCCCTTGCCTGTATCAGCTCTTTGTGAACGACCCTCTGATGTGCCCTGCAGAAGTTGATAGCTGATTGATAATTCCCATACCACATTGAATTATTTATTGTCATTAATGAAATAATTTCACCCACAGCGAATAAATTTTAATGAGGTGAATTGGTGCGGAAGTTTCTTTTTTGACTGGTATAGAATCGCCTAAATCAACTCTGCTGCCTGGTAAAGTCAAGAAAAAGCGACTGCCCCGTATTGAGGTACTATTGCACTAAAATACACCGCAATCTAAACCGTTGCTACCATAAACTAAAATCACAATATTATTGAAGTGCGTTATGGGACAGCATATCCAGTGGACAGTTCCAGGTTATCCATTCATCACATGACGTCATATGATACCATAATCAACTACGTGACGTGGATGCCATCATAATCGTGACGTCATGAATGACTCGATTTAGACCGTCTTAAACGCTTAATAGTCCGACACGCTGTACGAATTGTATGTCTTTGCTATTTAATAAGCGCGCTGTTGAATATTTCGAAACTAATTTCACTGTACGCTGCTGCTGCTATTGGCAGCAACAGCGCCCAGTCAAATTAGTTTCAAAACATTCAATAGCATACCTGTATAGTTTTCTTGACATTGTAAAAAAAATTTAAATGATCAATGGAGGCTATAGAAAATTGGCTTAGCTTCCAATGATGTATGACTTCAATAATATTCTGATCTTACCTCTTCACATACACTTCTTAACATGCTTTGTATCTGAGCCTAATGGCAAAGTAATACTGTCTGGCAGGATTACCAGCCAGAAGTTGTGTGAGCAATGAATAGTGGGAAGGCATTTTTCCAAAATACGCCATTCCGGAAATGTCTATTTATTGTTGAATATTTTGAAAGTAATTTGAATGTGAGCTGTTGCTTTCTATGGCAGAAACAGGTTCCAGTCAGATTATTTATACTATATATAGACTATTTAGGCCTCTAAAAGTAAACAATTTTAACAATTATATTTTTAGGCATTCTTGCTCTGAATATTCCCTTTTAAAAGTGCATGTTCACACCAAATTGCTTGAAAATTAAATTATTAAAACTGTATACAGTTAGAGGCTTAAATTAAGGTATTAATTAACATAATCTATTTAGCTGTGATGTTGAATTAGGGACTCGTATCTCGAATTCAATTTCACAACTTAAAGATTTGTTAATTTATACATAAGGAAATCGTCGTATTGCTTCATCAGATCTAGACACACCATTTAATCATATAAAACTACAGATTTTAAATAATTATTTTGTGAAGCAATTCACCTTTCCAGAGTACCCACCCATCATATGACGTCATAATCATCTACGCGGTGTGTAGAATGACATTATAATGGATGACGTCGATAAGTACGTCGCGAACGCATATTTGATGACGGTCTATGCGTTGTTGTACACATTGTTTGCTTTTACTATCTAATAAATATTCTGTTGAATATTTTGAAACTAATTTGACTGGGCGCTGTTGCTGCCATAGGCAAAATATTCAACAGCTTCCCTGCAAAGTTTTCAGGAAATTGATAGATAGGGAATTCGGGGATCGATCAATCCAAACACGGCGAGGTGTGGGTGGAGCTTAGCTAGTGACCGGCGGGGCATAGCTAAAAATGGAAAGATCCATTTAACGTGAATGTACACCTTGAAGATATCGTGACCCCACAAAGGTCAGGGTCAAGGTTGTTCAGGTTCGGGAAGAAGGTTGCCTTCTCCTCTTGCACTTCCGAGGTGATGATTGAAATGAAACTCGAAACGCGTCGTCTAAATTTCAGATTATTATTTCTTTCTGGATAACGGTTACTGACTTTGACTTTTTACAATGTTTTCACTGAATATGTTAAGTCTTTAAATGAGATAAAGATAAAGATTCAAACTTAATGCTTAAGCTATCTAGCCTGACTGAGAGAGCAACAATCTATTGCGAGAATTTAGAATTTAGTTTAAGATACAAAATTAATAGACTTCCTTTTCCCTTCATGGTCGCTCATATTTATACCAGGAGAATGTGTTCCAGTCCGCTCTTCGACTATTCCTAAATGATGCCAACGGCCCATGACTGACAGTGTTTACAACTCCTGGGATCCCTTCATCAGATTTCAGATTTCAGATTTTTTATTTACACCAAGGCCACATAATGGCATATGGGGAATATGAATTTACAGAAATTATAAATGTTATGGCGATCAGACATTATATATCAATTCATAATTACATATTTGGTATTTATCTAGTTATATAACCACTGTTTGTGCTTTCGGTGGTAGTAGTAGTAGTAGTAGTAGTAGTAATAATAATAGTAGTAGTAGTAGTAGTAGTAGTAGTAGTAGTAGTAGTAGTAGTAGTAGCAGCAGCAGTAGTAGCAGTAGCAATAGCAGTAGCAGTAGCAGCAGCAGCAGCAGCAGCAGCAGCAGCAGCAGCAGTAGTAGTAGTAGTAGTAACTTAGAATTATTATGAAAGTTACAGTTATTATTTACACGTACTTCATAATTAGTAATGACAGAATTATTACTGTTATTGTACCGCTATCTCAATAACAAAGTACTAAAATTATAGTGGTCTTATTGTGGGGGGTCATCAGAATTTAGATTTTAATAAATATATAATAGCTGATTATAAAAAATGTCAGATTGGTGTTCTTAGAAATGGCTTATTGCTGTACATAAGGTAGTCATTTTTTAAACTAAAATACAGAACAACCTTATTTTCAACAATAGACAATTATTTCCATTCATTTCGCGACAGAGACTATTTTGGGTATTCACCACCGGAGTGACTTGCTCGATAACTGGACCAGTCATTCCAGTGTTAAATCTACAAAACAGCCTCTTATCGTGTTACTCTATACTTTTTCTACAATTAGGTTTCTTATTATTGTTTCTTGGATAGCCACAGTGTGGGGCAACAAACTGGTTGTTAAGGCAGGTGGTTGTTTGCATTATGTGATTTTGGCGTCGGCTAAAATGTGACGTGTTTTTTATGACATCAGATACTTGGGTAACAGACGGGTCAGTTCTTAGTTGGTTTAAGGGAAATCTTTAAGAGGACCACATTATAACGTTACACTATACCGTCAGCTGACAGCTAACGCATTTCTATTATGACATCAGATACTTGGGTAACATAGGGTCAGTTCTTAGTTGGTTTAGGGGAAATCTTTAAGAAGACCACATTATAACGTTACACTATAACGTTAGCTGACAGCTGACGCATTTCTATTATGACAACAGATACTTGGGTAACATAGAGTCGGTTCTTAGCTAGCTTAGGGGAAATCTTGAATAACCAGTGTGGGACACCAAGTGGGTTACTAGGGCAGTTGCCTGCTTACGTTGTATGATTATAACGTCAGATAGAAAGTGACACATTTTTATTATGACATCAGGTACTTGAGTAACAGATCGGATCGAATCTTAGGTAGTTTATGGGGAATCTTGTGCACCCACCCAGTGGAACCTGTTCACTAATGCTGTCAGTTTGTTCCATTTGGGTTCGAAAGCATTTGGTCCGACTCGAGCACTAGTCTGAATGGAGCGACATCTAGCGGTAGAGTAGTTTTCTAGACATGGTTGACTACTATGTTTAAACCTTACTATTATTAATATTGTTGTCATTGTTGCTGTTGTTGTTGTCGTTGCTATAGTTATTGTTGTTGTTGTTGTTGTTGTTGTCGTCGTCGTCGTCGTCGTCGTCGTCGTCGTTGTCGTTGTTGTTGGTGTTGTTGCTGGTGGTGGTGGTGGTGGTGGCGGTGGTACTTTGCGGTGTACCATTACGGTGGTGTTTACATCGCGCTGGATAGTTCCACGTTGTGATACTTTTAAAACAAATTCTGAAAAAGGCGTATGTATGTTGATAGTTTTAAATTTATGATATCCCCGAGAGCGTCCACAATGCAAACAGAAGATCGTATGCGCAGGCGCACATTTTCAAGTGCATTATTATTTTGAAAGAGATCGACTAAAATTTTTAAAATTTTCTCATTAAAAATGTCCAATTTGCCGACCAAGGGAAGATTATTTTTGAAAATTTATCACTGGAATGTCTGGCTTGGTTATCGAGCCAGTCATTCTAGTGGCAAATTTTCAAAACCATCCTTCTCTTGTTCTGCAAATGGACATTTCTCGAGAGCACTGCAGATAACAATTTTGGCTGTCTTAAGCGTTAAAGTGTTCTACAGACAAGAAGTTGTGGAGTACCCTAAATGCTGGGAACTCTGGGAACTATCTGCGCAGTAGATACGGGCGATGGCTTGATACCACGTACGTTTTGATCTATAAATTAGTTTGGAAGAGACGGGTGTAATACACTACGAAACCGATCATCAGGAACGACCTCTGCAGGCTTATACGCCCTAAGAAAACTTACAATTAGGGAGAACATCCCGAACACGCCGTAAGGGAGGTAAGAGTATTTGATTTTAGCTTAATGTTTGGCAACAGGGTCCATCACTGATGAAATTAAAGTTTGGTTCATTTTGCGTTTATCAAATATGGAATGTTTATGTCTGTTTTGACCCACAGCGAGGCAGATCATATCAGGGGGCTTGGGCAACAGAAATGGACATAAGGTAATTCAGAATTATACGAGATTACCGTACTAAATGACCAGTCAATAGATTATATTTAGAGCCCTCTGTCATTTCTTAGATCCTATAGGCAAATCAGTTGAGTAATTGGATCAACAGATGGCGTAAGCAGAGTCGGATTAAGGCAGGGGCTAACGGGGATCCGAAAAATAACGGGCCACGAAATAAAAAACATCCATCTCATTTTATTAATTTGAGCCTGCAATGCTAAAATCTCACGTTTTTACAGTCAGCTGTTGAATATTTTGAAGCAAATTTGACTGAAAGCTGGTGTTGACATGAAGAAGACACGCATGCCGCTCAACACTTTAACCATCATGGTCATTCAGTCGCTCGGGACTTCGAAATTATACCCATTGAACAACCACCTCTCTCTAATACCCCTGAAGAAACTGATAAACAAAGGGCACTTAGATAATCATTTTGGATTAAGCAATTAGAAACAAAATGATTGAGGGGCATAAATGTTGGCCCAGGTCTTGCTGATCAGCGTGAAATAATTCCATTCACAGTGACATATAATCGAAAAAATGGTGAAATTTCCGAAATTTTGAAAGATGAGTATCATAAATTACATGATAATTTAAGACAACTTCTCAACTTGCGTCCAGTAATAGCATTTAGGAGAATCCGAATCTACGTGATATATTGGTCAAATCTAAATTAATTGGACAAATATCATCATCTTAAAGTTGTCCAATATTTTTAAGGTCATATCGCCTCTATAAAACAAAAATAACACATCTCAGACAATAAAATAAAAAATAATTTTTTAATTTTTTGAAAATTGTGAGCCACCGCGTTAACCATATTACTACCTACATATTTCGAGACCCTCGCCCCTTACCATCTGAAATGTACACCATCAATTCCAGTCAATTCGTGTGGTTGTGTAGACGGGTAGTTGAAAGTTAGTCCGGTGAAAGAGGATTTTGTCCTCTGGATGCTGGTCTAGTTGTAAGCTACTGGCCTCACAAACGCTAGGCGGAAGGTGTCATTCATTCATTCATTCATTCATTCATTCATTCATTCATTCATTCATTCATTCATTCATTCATTCATTCATTCATTCATTCATTCATTCATTACACCCAGACTTTTACAAGTATGTGGGGGAACATATACACATATGTACATGTGAACAGACATAATACGAGCATAATACGGTACCACAATCACAACTACTACATTATATTATCATAATAATAATAATAACAATAACAACAACAACAATAATAATAATAATAATAATAATAATAATAATAATAATAAAAATTATTATTATTATTATTATTATTATTATTATTATTGTTATTCATTATCATTATCATCATTATTATCATCATCATTATCATCATTATCATTATTACCATTATACAATAGTTATTATTGAGGTCATGAGGCGGGGGTAGGGGATGGGGTGGGGGTGGGGTTGATGTCGGACATTAAATGTTCAGATATACACTGCTCATTATAATAATATCTGTATATTATATATCTATTCGCCACATCGTGTCATTTACGCGCCCACCCACATTCCCACTCCGTGGCAAGTCACCTACTCGGCCATCGGCGTCATGCTGGGTGGCTTCTCGTTGTTTATAAGTATGGATGGCGGCATCCGGAAACAATGTGGCAATTCAATTCGCGAAAGTGACCCCCACCCCCACCCCATCCAACCCACCTCCTCCTGCGACCATAAAAAGCAATTAAAAATAATTTAGTTTAACATTGGCATATGAACATAATAATCTTTATCCACATTTGTTCAGCAATATTCCCTATATATTCACCATTAGTCACACAACCCTTCCCTGTTATCATGAGTAACCTTTCGTCCGTTCTCCTCGGTTCCGCGAAAAAACGAAAGAGAAACGAGGAGTGGGGCCAGGTTTACAAAATTAAAGTATAACAACACCACCCCACCCCCACCATATCACGCTTCCCCCGTTAATTATCTGGTTGCTGAATTCCTGCAGACTGCGTCTTCCATGGATACCAGATCTTACATTGCTTGTCATCATGAGCCTAATAAAAGTAGTGGTAGTAGTAGTAGTAGTAGTAGTAGTAGTAGTAGTAGTAGTAGTAGTAGTAGTAGTAGTAGTAATAGTAGTAGTAGTAGTAGTAGTAGTAGTAGTAGTAGTAGTAGTAGTAGTAGTAGTAGTAATAGTAGTAGTAGTAGTAGTAGTAGTAGTAGTAGTAGTAGTAGTAGTAGTAGTAGTAATAGTAGTAGTAGTAGTAGTAGTAGTAGTAGTAGTAGTAGTAGTAGTGGTAGTAGTAGTAGTAGTAGTAGTAGTAGTAGTAGTAGTAGTAGTAGTAGTAGTAGTAGTAGTAGTAGTAGTAGTAGTAACAATAGCGGTAGCAGTAGCGTTAGTAGTAGTCGTAGACCTCACTGGACCCTACTCGGGTAGAAAATTGAAAAAGGTAAAAATTACATTCCCGATAATGAATGAGCTATACCCTAGTGCCAGTGCGTCAATAATGACAGGCTTCATAGAACTAATGCTTGACAATAATAAAAATACATACTACCTACCTACCTACCTACCTACTTCTAGATGTCTGTTGTTGTTGTTGTTGTTGTTGTTGTTGACTGATAAATGCGTACCCGCCATACCACTACCCTCTTACATTAGTGTACTAGTCATTACGGAATTATGATTTATTTTGGTAATTGAATATTTTACTCCACATAATATGTACTAGCAATGTAGGCCACTACGCCCACCTTTTTCGGGGCAGTAGATCGGCACCGGCATTTATGTAATAAATACATTGAAATACGAGCCAATATCCTTGATATTGGAACGATCCAATCAACAATTCTTTTATTAAGAACGCACCAATGATATATACGATGACTTTATCACCAGTTAGCTTGCGTCAAGCCTCGTTTTGGTTCTGATGTTCATATTGAATCGCCTGTGCTAGTCAACGCTTGAAACCTATCAGCCATTAATCGATTGTTCGATCATTACCATGTTCTACAATCATAATAGCCAGTCGTTGAATTAGACGGTGGATCGTCTAACAATTCTTGTGCGAGTGAACTACCCGGTGTATATGGACATATGCACCCAGCTAATGTTGGATATTCTCACCAGAATGCGCCAAGCACGGTTGACCATTGGGGTATGAAGGCGCCTCAGAAACGACAGCGGCTTGGGACAGACGACTCGGTCAAGGTGAGCTCCAAAAGAATAATAATCACGCACGCATCGATACCGTTCACGCTAATACTGGACAACATCCAAGTTTGTCGATAGATCAAAAACTTGACGTTATTATGTCACGGTTGAATACGTTAGAGGAGATTAAAGATGGTCTTTACGCTGTCGGCCTAAAAGTGGAAGAAAAGACTAATAATATCAGAGACTTACATATCCAGACTCGTTAGCGAGACGTATGAAATATATCGAATATAAGTCTCGATTTGGAGTCCCGTAGCAGAAGGCAAAATGGTCTTTTCTTTGGGCTCGGTGGATCTGCAGGAGAAGACCCAATATCAGTAATCTTATCATTTATTGAACAGTACCTTGACATAAAGGACGCTAATAAGTTTGTGATACACCGCGCCCATCGCATAGGTGTTTACCGGAAGAACCGACAAAAGCCAAGACCGTTAATCGCGCTTTTCAGGGATTGCGCCGATATAGATGCTACTTTTTGTGTTGTTTCAAAACTGAGCGGCACTACATTTTCGATAAGCCGTGACTATCCTCATTAAATTGTAAAGGCGCGGATTGAGCTATGGGGCGAATGGAGAAGGGCTAAACAGAGCGGTAAAATGGCATCAATCAGATTCCCAGCCACATTAGTTGTAGGAACAGAAGTTGTTGAGGACATGTTCCCAGACTGGGATGAGGTGTTATATGGACGTACCCACGAGCGACACCAGGTAGAAGAAACGAGCGCGCAAACGTCCAATCAACCCATTCGGCAGCAATAATGAAATCGTATGGACAACAACATGATATGAGACGACCGTACACAATGCCAACAGCGCCCAATTCAGTGATGGTAAATCAAGGAGGTGCTATCCCATCACTAGCACCATACGTACACTGGGCACACCATCCAGTCACGCATAGCCATATGCCACTAGAACGTCCGCGACTTCGTGAACTCCATAGACCAGAGACAAACACTATCATAACACAAACAGGTTATAGTAATCCTAATGAAATGCCAATTGCGAAACTGCAACCTAATACGGCATTGTTGCAAGGACCAGAAGTGGCGGTAAGCACATTCAACATGTCAATACCAACGGCTTCACGTGATAATCAAGCACACCGTTACTTCCCAGTCTATGTCAGCCGCACTGGCATCAGCTTTTGAGACATTAAATGACGTCACATATGGAGAGAACATTGAAGCACAGGTGGTAGACGGACAACAAACAACTGGGCGTATGAACAATTTACCAATATATACACCTATGATAAATGCATCCTCAAACACCGCAAATACTAACAATCAAACCATTTCTAACAATAATATCAGCTCTGTAATAAACACTGATGTACGGACTCTAAACGCCACTGTCGAGGTAAACACAAATGAAAGCACAGCATGCCCAGCGCATGTGCACAACAGCACAACAGTCCCCGGGAATGCGCACCAGAACACTGACACGCAAATGGACACGCATACAAACACACCACATGCACAACCACTAGACAACAGTACTGCATCTAATGCATTACATAATATACAAACTATATAGGACAGGCTGGAGAAAATACTGCATATCGCAGCCTGGAACGCAAATGGTCTCACAAGCAAACGTCATAATAAGATCAAATCGCATGTCTTTCAGAAATTAACTGACAGTTCCGATGTTATATTAATTACAGAAACTTGGAGCTCGGATTTATTTGTTTATGAGGTAAACGGTTTTAATCATATTATCCTAAATAGAACGAGACAGAGAAGAGCGAAGCGTGATTCTGGTGGGCTCCTTGTGTATGTGAGAGAGTGTATATCGAGTGGTATATCGTTGGTACAAACTGAAGGAGACGACATAATCTGGTTAAAATTAGAATGACGGTTTTTTTGGCTTTGACGTCGACGTATACCTAGGGATGTGCTATGTTTTACCATCTGGGTCATCTAGAATACGGGAGGTAGATAACGAAGTTTTCGACAGATTAACAACTTTTGTTACCAAGAAAAAATCGGAAAATACCAACTGTAGTTTCTTAATGTGTGGGGATTTTAATGCCAGGACGAAAACACTACCTGACGTTGTTGTGAATGACAATGCCTCACATATACCGGTGTTTGATGGATATGAAGAAGATGTTACTTTACCACGTTTTTCAAAAGATCCATTGAAGTTAAATGATAACGGTTGTAAAATGTTGAACTTTTGCAAAGAAACAGGTATAAGAGCAACCACAGAAAGCAATATTTGCATTGGAAAAATATTCTAACAAATTCGTAGGTTTTATGGAAGGAAGGAAGGAAGGGTGGATGGATGGGTGGGTGGGTGGGTGGGTGGATGGATAGATGGATGGATGGGTGGGTGGGTGGGTTTGGGTTGGTGGATGGATGGCTGGATGGATGGATGGGTGGATGGATGGATGTGAGAGGCGTAGACGACGGGCTGGGCTGCAAAGAAATGTCTCCTCGTTTCCTCTTTCGTCCCTAGTTTTCGCGCCTAGAAACGAGGAGGCAGGACTTGATTTTATGAATATGAATGAACAAAAAGTTATATTTATATATATATATATATATATATATATATATATATATATTTATATATATATATATATATATATATATATATATATATATATATATATATATATATATATATATTTGATGGTGGTATTGCGGGTAGGCGGAGCGCTCTCCTCGATTCTCTTTCGCTCTAACTTTCGTGTTTAGAATCGAGGAGGAAGGACATCCGAGAAATCCCAAATCCATCGCTCAGCCATCATCGTCACTGCTGTCGTCGTCCTCGCCACCATCATCGTTATTGTTTTCGTTATTCAGCTCCAACACTCAGAGAGCGACGGAGCGGGAGGACGGGGATGCTGATGGTGGTGTTGATGGTGACGATGTGGTGGTGATGATGATGGTTGGGATGATGATGATGATGATGATGATGGAGTGATTCTAGTAATCATTACTGGTATCGACCCCGTCATCATAATCATTATTATTATCGATATAATATTATTGATTGCAACAATAAAATGATAAAATAATACTGATGAAAACGATGATGATGAAAATAAGGATAATAATTAATAGTAATGATGGTGCTGAATATGATGGAAATTATGATGGTATTAATACTTATGTTAATCATGTGCAATTTTACAAACTTTATACAATGATTATTGAATACTAGTATCCGTCACAGAATTATGGAAATATGTACACTCAAGAGCCGATGGCTTATAGTGAAAATAAACTTACTTACTTACTTACATATTGACTTAGTCTCAGTGCATTACTATTGCTACTTGTACAAATCGCACTACAAAAACGATGTATGTTTAGTGGCGTTAGTTTCAAATCTGTTTCGAGTGTTGTTCATACCCTGGAAATGCTGGTAAGTTTTCTACTTTATTGCTACACATATCAGACGCGATTAATTGTTTAAAGGATAACTACTCCCATCTCTTGATAGCTATTCAGGTGATCTAACACGCCGGTCATAAACTATCCAGGTAATTTTAAGCTTTTTATCACGCAGCTAAGGAAAGATATTCAGGATTTATTAGTTAAATGTCGGTGCATTTCTAGACCCTATGATGGCTGTCATGATTTACTTTTCAACCAATCAGAAAACCCCTAGTGTATCTGCCTAGGTATATACGCTCAGTCATAGAGGTGCCAGCTATAGTTTGGCAATGTGGTATAAAAGCAATCCTACAGGTAATCTGTTGAATATTGTGAAACCATAGGCAGCAACAACTTCCAGTCAAATTAGTTTCAAAATATTCAATGGGATGAGCATTACATAATAAAGAATGTGATGCATTGGAGCTTACATGACATCACGCACAAAAGCTTGAGGAGACGCAATGGTGTCGATC
Organism: Chaetoderma sp. LZ-2023a; assembly: GCA_034401795.1. Taxonomy (NCBI): domain Eukaryota; kingdom Metazoa; phylum Mollusca; class Caudofoveata; order Chaetodermatida; family Chaetodermatidae; genus Chaetoderma; species Chaetoderma sp. LZ-2023a. The sequence continues at coordinate 61,554,986 of CM067375.1, forward strand.
ACTGTTCAACATTTACTCGATATTGCAAAACAGATTATTGCGATACAGATCAGGGAATGTGCCAGGATATGAATGATATGGAATCTATAACCCATATTCTATCGGTGCAGTACAATATTTGAGATGAGATGAGATGAGCATCGCTTTAATTATATTTATTAATTGCATGAACATGCATCAGACGTGTATAAAATATTGTGAAATTTGAGCTTGGGTCACGGATCTGTTTGCCGCCATCTCGTTTCGTCTACCCACTGTCGCACACAAATTCCTAATGCATAGCTTACTCATTCATATTAACAAGGGCAGTAGCAGCTTGCTGGGTGGCTGGGGCGGTGGTCTGGTAGCCAACAAGAAGAATGACAAGGAAATATCACAACGGTTGTGTGCCTTATCTACATTGCTATTACAGTTAGTCACAATGGAAGTGCATAATATTTCCTATGGCATCGAGACTAACACTTTCCACCCTGAATTTTGAGACTTTCAACTTAAAAGATATTTTTAATTTATCAACTATTTACCACAGATTGGTGGCACCTTGAACACGGATAAAACGGTATGATTGAGACAGGAATATTATGTTTATTTCTCAGCTTATTCTGAAATCACACGTCCTCTGTAAAGTCCACCTCCAGCAGCAACCAGTCAACATAATTTCAAAATATTCAACAGCTTACATGTATAGTTTTTTGGAAATTACAACGTTGACGTATGGAAGCGTCATAATCTTGGTATTTTGCACTGGGGAGGCTTCTAGCAGTTGATATATCGAACACCATAATAAGCCATTACGATGACTACACCGGCACGCTCACGAATACGTGCATGTTAACATACACGCACAAATGCGTCACCGCTATGCCCGCACCCTCCCCCACCCCCACCACCACCCCACCCCACCCACCCCACCACACCATCCCTGACACGCACCACTCTCTCTCGCTCTCTCTCTCTCTCTCCATCCCTCTGCCTTTCTCCCCCTCCCCCTACCTCCCCTCACCAATTTCCCTGTATCTCTCCCTCCACCCCCACCCCTCTTTCTCTCTCGCGCGCGTGTACCCACACATGTAGCCTATACACGTTAGGGTGGGTGTTGCAGTGCACGTTTGTTGTAATAAATGTGTGAGAGACTACCGTGTTTAAAATAACTAAATAAAACCGTCATTAAGCCAAGTTAACTGAAACGTAAAATAGAATTTATGGAAACAATTGCATTGTATCCCTTGGCCGAGTTGTGACTTAGGCAGCTTTGCCAGAAATGTCACAAATTTGACCGACCGTCTGACGGACCGACAGACCAACCGACTTATGTTGGAAATAGGCCTACATGATATGAATTTAATTCTAATTTGACATAGCCGAATTTATCGGCGTAGACATCGCCGTATACGACAATGCTGTTTACATTATAGGACAGACACGAAACCGATGTGTATACCGTCCTTCAGAATTTACACGCTGATATACAGTAAATACTACCGCTACCGTAACCGTAACCGCTACTGCTGCTACTACTACTACTACTACTACTACTACTACTACTACTACTACTACTACTACTACTACTACTACTACTACTACTACTACTACTACTACTACTACTACTACTACTACTACCACCACCACCACCACCACCACCACCACCACCACTGCCGCCGCCGCTGCCGCCGCCGTCGCCGCCGTCGCCGCCGCCGTCGCCACCACCACCACCAATGTGATGTAAATGTTACCGTTATTAGTTGAATTATTAAATCGTCATTCAAGCTTATTTTCAACACCACCACGTAAAGAAATGATTTAGCTCTCTGCAAGTCGTGTGCGGTGTAAGATTTTCTATTTCCATGGACAGATTTTATGTGCAACAAGTTGAAAAAGTTCAACATGCTAGACTTTTCCGGGTTTATCGTAACCGATCAAAATCAATATCCGACAAATTATTTACACAAACCGATTAATCGTTTGCGACAGATCGGCTACGTCAAACCGGCTCTAAATCGTGGCATGTATTTTCGCATTTATAAAGCCACTAATTTCGCGTTGTAATTAAAAACAAGCAAAAGAGACGATGCACCTAAAATATATGAGCATGTTAGGACATATTCAACATGTAAGCTAAATTCGTCTTTTTTACCCCATGCATGACTGATAGTGTGCTAACTATGTGTTAAATATATGATTTTAATATCGGTATTAAATAGTTAATACACCCCCTGGGTGTGTATTAAAATTTATGTCTGAGTTAAGCATTTAGCTCCAGACTTAAAAGCTGATATACGTTTGAACAACAGGCCTAAAATTTAAGACCATGTTTAAGGCGGTATTAGGGACATAGGTCCAGACTTAAAAGTTAATACACTTCCGAAAATCCGGCCCCAGGATCCCCACTCAAACATCGTTTCTTGGAATGGAATTTTCCAGCTTTAGCTATTCCCCGCCGAGCTCTGGCTGAGCTCCACCCACAATTCGCTCGTGTTGTTATCGATCGATCCCTGAACTCATTGACTATCAATTTCCAGAAAACTATACAGGTAAGCTGTTAAATATTTTGAAACTAATTTTACTGGGTACTACCGCTTTCTAGTGCCAGTCAAATTAGTTTCAATATATTCAACAGGATATTATTAAATGGTAAAGACATACAATTCATACAACGTGTCGGACTATTAAGCGCTAAAGAGGGTCTATATCGAGTCATCCATGCCGTCATGATTATGACGTCATCTTACACGTCACGTAGTTAATTATATCGTCAGATGATGGATGGATAAATTGGAAAGCTCCATTGCGTCTGTGACCCGCGCACGGCCTAGTTTTGCTAGGAAGAATCCACAATCGCTGGATGAAACACGTTTAATCAAATAGAACCACAAAGGTTATCTCCCTTTTATTTAGCCATTCTGGTTTAGCAGCAAAGCTATTCGTTTGCGATATCGTTGCGAATGCTCATTTTGAAAATGTTTCGCCGTTTCATGCCCAAGCGCTGCAGGATGCAGATGGCAGATAGTCCATAACACAAAACTTGTGTTTGATGAGCTCTATCTCCCACACACCGTTATGGATGCCCTTCTGCATAACCCATCATGCTGTTCAATGTCTGCAATAAGCATACTGCATACCCCGAGGCTGATATTGACCAAGTTAGTAATCTTGGATGTTACATATCGACATGGTAGAAATGTGACTTACACTAACCAGATCCACCAGAGAACCGCAATCTCTCCTTGGTACGTCAAACGTGACAAACACAATTACATCCGGTACCTCTTAGTGCATTATGCAGACGTCATCACCTAGATTTAAATGCTAGATTCTCTGTACGAAGTGTGAATAACTCGTGTGGGCATGGTAGCAGAAACAACCACGACACAGAAGTCGACACTTTGCGTAGTAAACCGGAAGAAGCAGGCACACACGCGTCTGCTTCAGTGGGCATTAACCCAGATGAGACATATATGTTTATGATATATGGAGATGTAAAACAGATATTTAAGTGTTAATCAAATTTGAAGGCAAATGTGAAAGATTCATTGATGTGAACAATGAGAATGCAACACTTTGGTCCCAATGTGTGTGAAGCACTACCAGATATGTACTAAGGCAGTGTTGTGAAGAATATGAATGTGGTAGGTGAAAACTCAATGCTTTAAAGCGACATATAAATAAGAAAGTCTACGAGGATGTATTCACTCAGCTAGTGAGAAAGACTACATACCTGCGCTGATATCGAAGTACCAGGCTGCAATACGGCATCATAGGCTAGAGCACACTTCCCATCATTCACAATGTAACTGATGCTAATGGCTGAAGGAAATAGCATGGGAATATGGCCATTTCTTGGATAACAGGATCTCCAGGTCATTATGTAGTTCTCAAGTTGTTGTATTGTAAATTCCAAGTTCGTATGCTAACACAATTTCAATAGTCATGTATACAATATAGTTGACATTCAATCAGTATCCGTCTCCCACATATAAATAATGCGAACACACAGCAAGAAATAAGCACAGAAATGCAAGTTTGTAACCGTGCAAAACGGGAATTCTGATTTCAACTTTTTCAATTCCGGCAATCGATAGTCCAAATGTATCTACGTCACAAAAGCTACGGCTAACATAGCCTTGCTTGGGAATCAATGGTAAACAGGCAGATATTGAAAGCGGTGTCGCGCAAATTACCTGTAGTATAGCCTATATTTATAATTGCTTCTAGGACAGTTTTTGCTGCTGAATTCCTCGAGTAAGTTTAATGTATGTTAAAAGGATCAATATGCTCCAAATTTCTTATCGAAGAGCTGTGTGTAAATCCCGCAAATTTCGCTCATTTCCACTGAACCTATGGTACAAGGGAGGTAAATGGCATATACGAACTGTTTGAGCAAATAAACTAGCGTTATTACGTCCCATGAAAGTGATATATTTTGAGTAGGAAGTCGATCCGCGTGTTGGTGACAGGCTGTCAGATATTGAACAAACGCTGTTTTGGTTGTTAACTGAGAAGCGAATCCGTGTGTATTTATGAAATATTGTCACACGTGCGACCCATTTATGCGAAGTTATACCAGTCATGGCATAGACACTTTAAGAAAATCTCCAGGTTACCGAATTGTCTGTGTATGGCATGTGTATTCAGTTACATGCTGTTTGTAGATTAGAAACGTGTACCAATAGGAAGGATGTCGACTGTGTAGAACCAGATCATGATTCATCTGAGGACAGCAGTGGCAGTGATTATTATTAACTTAGTATAGGATTTATTACAGACTGTCACCATCAAATATAAATGTTCACAACATCAGAATGGTAATAGTCTGATGACACAGTTCAATTGCCGCCACAATGCTAAATGAAACATTGTGTTCATTAATATACATTCCACATTACATTTGTCAGGGATGTAGGTTGTTAGTAAGATTTGTCTATGCCAGGCGTTTTCAGACTATTAAAGATAGGCTACTAATTATAGTTGGTTAGGGGGCGAATCGTAACTAAGTTGTAAGCAACTTGTGATTCAATCCCAATTGTCTCTTAGAACAATAAAAATATATTTAAATCAATAATTGGCCGCTTAATATAGGTAGGTGGTCATACAATCAGGTATTTCAAGTCACAAGTTGGCAATATTATAAGACGACCATACTACCGCGAATCTTGAAGAACCACACTTTCTTGCTCCAAACGCAACTGTCCTCTAGCGACATGTTTGAATGCAATTCATTCTAGAAGATTTGAAACGAGCTTGGGAGTGATCGCAATAATTGATTTATGAAGAGATACCGGTAGTTGATAAAATTAGATCTGTAGTAAATACGGAGCTACGACTATGCGATGAGTTGTTTCAAAACAACAATACACTCAAACCCTATAGAAAAGATCCCTGTGAGTTACTGAGGCTAACCTTACATCTTTCATTCAAAGGTGTAATAGTGCATAAAATCCACCCAGAAGAATATCTGTACGTGGACATACTATCTGTATGAAGACCAGTTTATTGCAGATGTTCTGTAGATGACCACCTGTCTATAAAGACCAGCTATTTCAGCATCACGGTTGCGGATGTTCTATAGAGTGACCACCTGTCTAGAAAGACCAACTGTTTCAGCTCCATGGTTGCGGATGTTCTGTAGATTGGCCGCCTGTCTATAAAGACGAACTGTTTCAGATCCAAGCTTTTTATAAGTTTGTCTCAATTTATTTATTTATTTACTTTTATATTTAAAAGTTAAGTTTGAGCCTCTGTCTCATGGACTAACACGGAAACCGCTGTTTTGCCGGTTTGTTGGCAGGGGCCATTTACGATTACGGAAATAGCAAAGAACTTTAAAGAACGATTTTTAAAATTTTGATGGCAAGAAGTATGCTGATGGTTTTGATAGTGATGTTGAAGAAATATGTTTATTTATGGTCAATATCAGAGACATCGCTGGTGAGTATCTTTGGATGGCCTCAGATGGGCAAATTTTTCTTCTTACTATTGTCTACACGGTTAACTCCCTTGCAGTTAGTTTTTCGACTCTTCAAGCAAAGAGTTCGTAAAACTGTTGTGACCGTGGACTTGTCAGCGACGAAGATTTTTCGACATTTTCTTTACAAGACGGTCAGCAATGTTTCGGTCAGCAATGTTTCGCTCGTTTGAGCGATGACAACGCACGCTAGTAACCTTGGATTATTATAGCCAGCACTATCTCTGATGTTAAAATAGGCCGTATATGTCTGTCCAAGTCAATAAATAGACACAAATAGTGTTGGTCATCTGTGGTGTTTGGGAACAAAATGGCAACACAGTGTTCAACTATGGCCAATCAACGTTCGCAATCATTCACAAACTCATGCATTCTCTCCAAGTCACGCAGATCTAAATGAATTGTAGAAAGGCGGATAGTTATCCTAGGTGATTATGTTTGTGGCTCAAACCTTGTGTCAGTCAAATGTGTTGACCGTCCGCAGATTCGTGTTAAGAGAGTTTGACCAGGTGAGGGTCACAGAAACAAATTCCTTGGAATTCATCCTTAGTTCGCTCTAGATCGTAACCACTTATTTACTAAATTTCGCCAATTAAAATATTTTCTTATTGAATGCCGATTTTCAGGCCAGGAGAATATTATTTTTGAAATTTTGCCATGGGAATGACTGGCTAGGTTATCGAGCCAGTCGTTCCAGTTGTAGATTTTCGAAAATGGTGTTCCTTTGTTTTGCAGGTAGACATTCCTTAAGATGATTGTAGAGACCGGCTTTGGCGGGCTTCGCTTGAAATGTTTAAGAACATACTTCATAAAATGCCAGCCATAATCATTTTATTATAAAATATTCTGATATTCAGAACAAAAGCACCTCGTCATATGATGCGTCCGGATCCATGAAATAGCGCATATATAAAGCAACGTATTTCTTTCTAGATATTTTGCCAGAATAACTCAAATCCATAGACTTAAATGCTCTGGATATCCAGGCTTTTTCGTATGCCCTACTCATGGTCTGAATGAGATCTCAGCCTCACTAATATAGCCATCGTGGTCCTCATCCATAACGTCAAATGCACTGCCAAACCAAGCAGACTCTTTCGCCTTAAATACCCGAGGTCGCATTAAAAGAAACCAACAGCAGGCCTCTACCCACTCATCATGTGTGTGCCAGCCTGAAACAATAATAACAAGAACACTACGACCTTGAAAGCTCTCTCTCTCTCTCTCTCTCTCTCTCTCTCTCTCTCTCTCTCTCTCTTATCATCTCATTGTAGGTTACATGTTCTTCAGATGTTTCGAATTTATTTTGCTTTTTCGGTTGCCCTTCTCGGATTTACTAGATGTTTTGGGTCATGAGCAATTGTGTATTGCTAGTGGACGGTGACACCATTTTTTGCGCTAAAATTAGAATTCAATCAAACCTCTAGCTTCCGAGATGACCCAGAAATGTATACGACCGAGATTCGTTTTTTATCAGTCTGGCAATTCTCCATCAACCCACAGGCCTGTGTTGCCTTAAAATGTGAACCATATCGGATCACTACTTTTTAGATACAGCTCCGGACACGGACATGCAAATACGGAAACCACGCACGCACGCAAACATGCACGCGCGAACACACGATCGCACACGCACACGCACGCACACGCCCACAAGGAGACAAGCGCACACACTCAACCAGCGGTGTTAAGTGGAACTAGATTTACACCTTGATTTCTCCCGTGACATTCCACGACTAATGTGACCGCCTGGTCAACGCTACTCTGCAAACGTGTCAGTCTCTCCTGACTAGTGCTTTTGTACTTCGCCCTGAAGATATCCAAGAAACGGATCCGTGCCGCATTAGCGTCAATGACACATGTAGGGATTGCGTATGCCACGTAGTTAAGACGACACCTGTCTTTCAAAGCGCCCGGAGCATCTGGCATGGCCTTCAATTCTGGAAACTGAGATAGAGGATTGCAAATCAGTACAATAAATCAGTTTCTCATAGGAACGCTGTGGGAGCCGTGGTACGAAGGTACGTAGAGTCCATCTATGGTTAGTATTCATTGATACAGGTACTGTGACTGGCCTTAGAATGGACCTCTCCATTTTTAGCTATGCCCCGCCCATCACTAGCTAAGCTCTACCAACACCTCGCCGTGTTGGGATTGATCGATCCCCGCATGCCTTGCCTATCAATTTACTGAAAGCTATACAGGGAAGCTGTTGAATATTTTGTGACTAATTTGACTGGGTGCTGTTGCTGCCTATGGCAGAATATTTATTAAATAGTAAAGACATACAATTTATACAACAATGCATAGACCGTCTTCAAATATGCGTTCGTGACGCACTTATCGACGTCATTCATGACGTCAGTCATTAGGATGCCATTCTACACATCACGTAGTTGATTATGACGTCATATGATGGGTGGGTACTCTGGAAAGGTGAATTGTGATGCTCTCTCAAATATTTAGATAACAGACAGCTAATTTTGGAGATTTTCTTAAAGTGTCTATGCCATGACTGGTATAACTTTTGCTCACAACATTGCAAGCTGATAGTTAAGTGTTATGGACATATAATGTTATTTCAGTGGGATTTTGAGTTCAGTCTACCCCAGTTTGAAAAAAAATTCAATTATCTTTAAGCCTATGCTGATTCAGCGTGAGATGTCGCCAATAGCTGTACTGTTAAAGGAGAACTCACCTCAGGGACATTCCACCTGGCGGGAAGGCCGGGATTGGGTCGGCCATTGACATTAGACAATTGCTGACTGCATAATGGGCCAGCAGAACCAAAAGGTTCTCGCAGGGCCGAGTGTGCATTCACACCCGAAGGACTCACCTCGACTGTGACATCCGAAACTCCAGTCTGGATACCTTGACGCTCAGTTGGCCAATGGAAGTTGTAGGGGGAGGGAAGGGATGCGGAAACTACCGTCGTCCCCAGACTCGGAACTCTCAATAGGGGGATATCTGATCGCCATGGAACTATTAAAGAGGCAACTCAACGCCGATTAACAATGATAAAGAATTATATGTATTGAGCAATAATTCTAGTAGGAGACAATATGGAGACGACCACAAATCAACATTAACACGACAGCAAATTGCACATGATTCCGATACATTGCTAGGAAGTGCATGATTTAGACTCTATGTGCCACGATCTATCAGTACAATAGAGCATTTGAAATGAGATAAGTATCAATATAATATATAAGCATGTCATAATGTCATATATGCAGGAATGGAGCAAGCTATGGTGTGCAGAATGAAGGCGCACGCCAAACAATACATTATATGGCAACATATCAGCCTAGGGCTGAAGAAGATTACAAGTAATGGCGAAATCTAGTTTTAGCCATGCCCCGTCCATCTCTAGCTAAGCTCCACCCACAACTGGCTCGTGTAAGGTCGTGTTGGGATTGATCATTCACTGAACTCCCTGACTATCAATTTCCAGAAAACTATAACAGGTAGGCTATTGGATGTTTTGAAATTGAACGGCAGAAACATCACCCAGTCAAATTAGTTTTACACAGCATATGTTTATTCAATAGCAAAACATAGAATTCATACAACAACGCTTAGTCCGTCATCAAGTAAGCGTCCGTGACGAACTTATCTACGTCATTCATTACATCATCGATTATGACATCATCCTACACATCACCTAGTTGATTATGACGTCATATGATGGATGGATAAACTGGAAAGGTCCATTGAAATAATTCAAACAAGCTCACGTCGGTTTAGTTGAACGCGTGTTTAAAACAATGTATGTTTTTCACTATGACAGCGCCTGATGTTACAGCACGAAGATGCCCAGCAACGCTCGATGTATCAGGACATCGAGGCCTGGTGGAGTTAGAGTTCTCTGACTCCGCCCTATGCCGATTCTGATATGGCAGGTCTATTGTTGAGCATTAAATAGTGTTTATATTGCAGGTCGGACAAAACAACAACAATAACAACAGCAATAACACGGCATGTTGAAAGCATCAACACATTGGGAATTTTGTTATGAATCTCGTGTAATAGATATGTTGAAGGAAATGGGACATACGCGTGCGTGCGTGAGTGGGTGGGTGCATACGTGAGTGGGCGCATGTGTGTGTGTATGCATGTATGTATGTATGTGTGTGTGCGTGCGTGCGTGCGTGCGTGCGTGCGTGCGTGCGTGCGTGCGTGCGTGCGTGCGTGTGTGTGTGCGCGCGCATGTATGTGCGTGTGTGTGTGCGCGGACATGTGTCTGTAAGTACCTGTGTCTGAGCACGCGGATATTTGAATGTCTATGAGTCTATGAGTCTATGTGCATGAGCGTGTGCGTGCGTGCGTGCGTGCGTGCGTGCGTGCGTGCGTGCGTGCGTGCGTGCGTGCGTGCGTGCGTGCGTGCGTGCGTGCGTGCGTGCGTGCGTGCGTGCGTGCGTGCGTGCGTGCGTCCCTGCGTGTGTGTGTCAGAGCCTGCGTGCGTGCGTGCGTGTGTGCTTGTTTGTGTGTTCCTGCACGTGTGCATGTGTATTTGTCTACTAATATGTACATGGCGTAATCAGTATACAACACACTTAGAGGTCCTAGGACGATTCACCTCTAGTTGACGGACAAAATCCCTTTTCGACTACAATGAATGTCCAGAGAGTATCGGACCTATCATAAAATACAAAAACAGTCAGGCGTGAAAAAACTACCTATGCCTTTATAGGTCAGTGAAATACCATTGTTTACAGTTCAGTGAACAATTGTTTTATACGGAGCCTCATTAGGGACATGTAAAAAAAAGTTTTCCGGATATTTTCGTGCGCACGAAATATTATTTTGTGCGTACTATTTCGTGGGTGCGATATGCTATTTGCCAAACGCGTGACAGCATTGATATCAGATTTAGTACGTTATTCCTGATTGTATGTCACTGTTGTTTCTTATTGTTAACGTGTTGATCAATAATGTATGATCTATGTGTGTGCGCGTGTGTGTGTTTGCATGGGGGTATCGGTTTGTGGTGGGGTGGGGTGGGAGCGCGGAGTGGGAGTGGGATTTCAAGGCGTTAAACCATTTAATGACTAAAATTCTTCGAAAAATGAAAATATTTACATATTTAATGTTCATTTGCAGGCCAAGAGAAGACTATTTTTTAAAAGTTGCCACTTTAATGACTGCCCCGGTTACCGAGCTAGTCATTTCAGTGGTAAGATTTCAAAAATAGTCCTCTCCTCTCCTGTAAATCTACATTACTCAAACCCACTACAGAGGCCTGTTTTGGCCGATTTCGTCACGAAAGGGTTAACGCACAACTTGATATAAAAATCCTTTGTGTCTAGCTTTTATCACAGATTGTGAAGCCAGCACAAATTTCAAAGGTAAGCATTCCCTTGCATTAATCAAAGACTGACATGGAATTTTCACCGTATCTCATATACATTGGAGATATACTACATCCCCACCCCAACCCACATCTGCTCCCACCTACACTATTTTGTATTTATTGTTTATTACATAATATTGGCAACCCGGATGCTGATATCTTCAAAGGTATTGGATGCCTACCGGTGAAGCACCACATTCAACTAAAGGAAGGTGCAGAACATGTCATCCATGCGACTAGAAAGATTCGATTGGCTCTCTGAGACAGAGTTCGTAAGGAACTTAATCGCATGATCGATCGATTGATGAACCAACAGATTGGGTTAGTTCTCTTGTTGTTGTAGAGAAAGATAATGGCGATCTGAGACTTTGCTTGGATTCCAAAGATCTTACTGACAGCATAAGAAGAACACATTTCCACATTCCTACAAAAACTGAAATTACAAGTGAAATGGCTGGTGCTCAATAGTTCTCAAAGCTTGGTGCTTCTTCTGGGTTCCGGAACATAGCGTTAGATGAAGAGAGCTTCTAAACTATGCACTTTTAACACATCATTTGGAAGATTGCCATTTGGAATCTGCTCTGCCAGTGAAGTCTTTCACAAAACTATGCAACAGATATTTGAGGGACTTGATGGTGTACACGTCTACATTTACCATATTGGTATTCCGGGATGCACAATTACAGAACATGATGAAAGATTGCAGAAAGTGATGGAATGAGCAAGAAAAGCCAACCTCAAGCTTAATTTCTTAGGTGACAGATACAGATAGTCAAGGGATTCAATCTTATCCCACGAAGATCAATGCGATCAAAAACATGCGTGTCAGTGAGAACAACAGCACTTAGAAAATTACTAAAAGGCAATGCATGCTGGGACTGGGAAGACCACCACACACGAGAATGTGAAACGATAAAGCAACCCCTTATCACAGAACCCATATTAAAGTACTTTGATCAGAAAAGAAAGACCAACATTTCAACAGACGCATCCAAAGATGGTCTGGGAGCAGTATTATTCCAAGATCATGATGGCATTTGGTTGCCAGTGGCTTACGCATCACGTGATATGACACCAATGGAAACACGATATGCACAGATAGAGAAAGAGACGTTGGGACTTGTTTTTTGAATGTACTAAATTTCATGAATATGTGTACAGTGCTACTATAGCGATATAAACTGACCACAATCCCCTTATTGCAGTAGCAAAGAAAGGTCTCAATGATATGACACCACGAATTCAAAGACTCATGCTCAAACTTAGGGCATATGATTTAACAATTGAATAAACACCTGGTAAGCAGGTTGGGTTAACTGATGCATTATCCAGATCACATCTTTAATCAACACCAATCAGCTCAACAGAAAAAGAATTAGATGTTCACATTGATCTGATAAAGCCAGCATTGCCTATTTCATTGGAAAAATGGAAGCAATTTTCAGAAGCTACTGCCAACGACACTAAATTGCAGAAAGTGCTTCACCATTTGCAGAATGGTTGGGGAAAATGGACAATCATGCAAACTGTACAATCAGTTTCATGACGAATTAACACTACTAGATGGCATTCTATTAAAAGGAAATATAATCATAGTTCCTACAATGCTGAGAGCTGAAACGATAAAGTGGAATACATGAAGGTCATTTGTGCATCAACAAGTGCAGATGAAGAGCCAAAGAGGTGCTGTATTGGCCAAGCATGGCCAACGAGATTGAACAAGTTGTCAGTAGCTGCTCTGCTTGTCAAGTACATAGATACAAGCAGCAGAAGGAGCCATTAAAACAGCATCAAATCCCGACCACACCAATGATGAAAGTTGGATCTGATTTGTCTCATTTGTCAGGGAAAGATTACCTTACAGTTGTAGATTGCATGTCTAAGTATCCAGAAATTATTCTACTATCAGACACAACGTCTAAGCAGTTCATTCATGGTTCAAATCAATATTCTCAAGACATGGTATTCCAGAAATTGTAGTATTAGATAATGGTCTTCAATATTCCGGTTTTGAATTTAAGAATTTTGCAAATCAGTATGAGTTCAGACACATCACCTGTATCCTACTATATCCCCAAAGTAATGATCTTGCTGAGAAATCAGTTCAAATAGGCAAACTTTTACTTAAAAAGCAAATCAAAATAATGAAGACCCACACTTGTCACTACTATTATATCGCGCAACCCCATTACAGTGTGTTATATCTCCAGCAGAACTGTTACTACACAAAAAATTGTGAACTAGACTTTCAGAGGCTTCTAATTACAAACAGCAATTGAGAAGCCAGTCACCTTGTGATCGTGTCCACACACAGCAGTGTAAAATGTGCAATCTGAATGCAAAGTCTTTAAAGGAACTGAATAATGATGATATTGTGAGAATTCTGGGGAAACATGGTTGGGACAGTAAGGCAAGTGAGTGTTGTGGAGCAAGTGTCTCCTCGCTCTAATCGTGTGGTAACTGAACATGGCTAAATCTTCAGACATAACCAGCGTGACTTATTGAAGAATAGGGAGAAATTCCAAGACTTGTCATTTGACATTGATGATGAACTGGAAGCAGACGCTCCACAAGCCTGTTACATGGCACTTTATACAGAGACAATATGGCATGCACTACCTGATCAACCGGCTGCCACTACAACTAAAAGTGCTCGGACAAGTAAGCATCCTCCACATTTAAATGAACGATGTTGATGAATGAGGTGAATAATGAGGATAATGTGTTTAATTGACTTACGTTTATCATGTTTACTGAAACAATTAACATTAACGTATGAACATATATTATTATAATGCAACCAATTCTTTATGTCTTTTCCTTATAATTTAGTTTCTTTATTAAATTTGTTTTTTAACAATTTTCCTATTAGGGCAAGATGTAACATGTATGTTGGAGGGAGGGTGCAAGGTGGACTACAACAAAAATGTCAACTTAACTTCCGTGTTGTTACAAACATTACAGATGCCGCCCAACCCCCCCCCCCCCCCCGCCCCCCCCCGCCAATCTGCAGCCCATTTTGCTCCTCAACAGCATACATAAAATTATATCCAATGTTGCTCTATGCCGCAATCCGAGACATGATCGATGACATCATCGGATCATGTCAATGTGGCTTCAAATGTTGACGCAGCTGCGTAGACATTGTATGGGCTCAACGCATGCTTGTATCGGTAGTCATGTCCAAACACTGAGATTTCCACAAAATTGGCATTGACATGGCATGAGCCTTCGGCACAATTAAATGCTCAAAGCGCCTAGATGTATTTTGCCAGGCCAGTTGCAATGAAGATGAGCTACGACTAGTAAAATCCAGGTCTCGCTGCTTTGCAGTACTGCTGCCATTGCTGCACGCTGCGTCATGGGGAACATACTTTTCCAGTCTTTCTGGAAGCTATGGATTCGTATATTAAAAGATGCCCTTGATTAAAAGGCTATATTTATACAATGCGACCTGTGTATCCCTTATGCTGTATAACTGTAACAGTTGGGCAGCTCCAAGGCAGATCTAGACAAATGCGATGCCTTCCATCATAAAGTCCCATCACTGCACACAGATTTCCTATGAAATGTCTGTCTGTAAATGTCTCCCAGCAAAGATGGTTCATGTTTGGCCATCTGCTAAGGATGCCAGAAGAGACATCAGTACAGAGAGCCATGGAATCCGGCCTACTCGGAACCAGCAAATACAAATCTAGAAGAGGGCGTCATTGCATAACTCTGATAAGCATGCTAAGAGGTGACCTCAAGAAAGCAGGACTCGGTACACTCATCAAGAATGGACCTGAGGAAGCTGAGGATTTCGGCCTTGAACAAGACACATTGGGCAAACGTGAAGAAGGACTGATTCACACGTGCCCCGATGACTGGCCGTCAAGGTTGCGGCCACCTGATCACTGTTTTTTTAGTATACAACATTATACTGCAACGGTTGATGCTACTCAAAGCTATGAAAACTCCAATTTTACGTCAGCTCTACCAGTAAAGTTGGCCCATCAAATACTATTTTACTATCCATTTTTAGAAACATATTATTGATTTTATGTACATTTGAACTTGAACTTGATGTACATTAGAAGGCAAAATACTACTGCGATGATATGTCAGAAACGCCTGCACTCCATCAGTGCATGCGGATCATGGTAGGCTATAGTACCAAAATAGCGGCTGCTCGATAGATAACGTTTACGAATGCTCTCAAGATGGCTATATATGTCATGATGGTTCATGTTTGGCCATCTGCTAAGGATGCCAGAAGAGACATCAGTAAAGAGAGCCATGGAATCCGGCCTACTCGGAACCAGCATGGCCCTACTGTCATGAAGATTATCAGTGTGTGCTTAGGCGAAGATACGGAGAGAGAGAGAGAGAGAGAAAGGGGGTGGGTGGATGGGTGGGTGAGTACCTCTGTATGTATGTATGAGGTACCCCCCCCCCCACACACACACAAACACACACCACCCCGACCTGCCATACGGACAATTTGGAGGCAAGCGAGGCTGGCAAAGATATGGGTTTGTCACACAAACACACACACCCCGCCCCCACCCCTTCGAATGTCTAATTTGAACTAGAAAATTTGAAATTCCATATTTACCTCCCACCCTACCCGCCCCAAACCACCCCACCAGAGAAAATGCAGCCATCGCTATTTCACGACAAATAGATTTCAAAGTTCTTCTGGGGAAGAACCCTGTACCCCATATTTAGGTTGGTTTTGCACCCCACCCAACCCCACCCATCCAACTCCACCCGTGAGGTGGTGCTTTGTGTGATGGGAGGTGGATGCTGGTCGTGGTGGGGGACTGTATTAATTCCCACCCACATCCCAGGAAATAAACACTGATTAATGTCAATTTGATTATGAATTACTTAATCAATATGTGGGAAGCTACTTCTCAGAGCATCTCATTTTCCAATTATTATAGGGAAAGTGCCATGAAACCCCTCCCTATCCCCACCACCATTGGGAACCCCACACAGACCATGACTGCTAGGTTGGACACCCCATGTAATAGAATCTTAAATCCACCAAGACACAGTTGGTGAATTTATTATTAAAATTTGCAGACTTATGTGTGTTATTTTCACAAATCGTGTGCTTTGTGGGGTTAGTGACAGAAACAGAGGGTCGGGTAGGGAGAATTAGGCCCCTAAAGGTTTTAGATGGTGGGTGGAGGGATAGAGCGAGGTGTGGTGGTTAAGACAATTTCCTTTCCTGGCAGCAGGCATGAGACTGTATAATAGTCAGTAAATAAAATAATACTAAATACAGTCATACTCAGATAGCTGATCAGTATAGTATATTTTAATATTCAACTGGAAACATATCTGAAATCTACAGAGTGAACATGGTGAGGCCATATGTTGTGTACCAGGGGTTGTGGGACCTGGCTCTAGGGCACTCTGTTTAGCATTATCCCCGTAATGGTGAGGATTGGTAGATGATATTTGAATTTTTGCTTAGATAACTGGCCATTTGTAGGTCAAGGGACACTTTCTTTACTTTATTTTACTTTACTGCCCGAGTAACAAAGTCAGCCATTCATTTTTCAATATATAATCTTCCATTGGCTTGCAAATTGACATCTTTCAAGACATATTACTACAGAAGCAATTTTTGGCAAACATGACAATTTCCAATTTAATGATCAAATTTCATTAAGAAAATTTCATTTTTTTCAAACAAAATGCACATTTACACTTTAGAGACCAAAAGAAGGCAATTTTTGAATTTTACAACTGAAATGGCTGTCTTGGTTATGGAGCCAGGCATCTCAAGATCAATACAAATGCTGGTTTTGGACAATTTGGCCTATAAAGGGTCAAAATCTGCTCACTTTGTTATATTACATATGTTATATATGTTAAGAGACAAAACTATGTTGATAAAATTATAAAATAATTGAAAAGAAATTGGGAATTAATCATTCTTGGGGCAAATAAATTTCAATAAGCAATTCTAATTCCTAAAAATGTACTAATTTATCCAAATTGTGGTAATTGAATTAGTACAACTTAAAATTACCCCCAGTCTTGGTTATTATTAACCTTACTCCTGCCCTTTTGGGGTGTAATTGCACCCCGTGCATATATTTTATTCGATATTTCTTTGATTAGTTCCATTGCGAGTCTATGCTTTTATGATATTGTTCCTATACATGTTTTACCATTTCAACACATATATCTACTCCGTACATGATGGGAAGTTAGGTGTGCTAGAATAATACACACGGGGTGCACTTACACCCCCATTTGAAAAATATGTTATTTAGGATTTGCTAGCCATATAATATTTTGCTATGAATTAAATTGTCTTTTTCTTTTATTGTATTGCAGATTGTGAACAACGTATATGTGCTCTGAAATAAATCTCATCCTTAATGGCAGCAAAGCAGGTTGAGTACACACTGGAGGAAACACCTAGACTACTTACTGAAGACAGTAATGGACCCTCTGACTTTTCCGCAAACGAAAGCGACAGTAATGATGTTTATATGCCTAGCATTGAGTCTCTATCTGAAGAGGACGATCATTTATCTGAACTTTCTAGTAATGAAGATGTGCCTATTCCATTAGATTCCGACTCACAACAGGCTGACAGATATGTTCCCAGAGCCCGGCAACTAAGCGAACAAATGCAGATTCTGGTAGAACATGATTAACAAGCAGATGCTGGTGAATCGCTCAACCCAGCAGTCATGGCAGAGCTCGAGGTCGCCGGGGCCGTGGACAACCGCGTGGGCGCGACCGTGGTAGAGGACTAAATCAAATTCCAAAACAAGCAACTGTAACTCAAAACAGAGACGACGCTCTATATAACAGAGCAGTAAATATGATTGGAAGAAATGGAAAGGTTTGGTCGACACAGGTTCCAACTCAGCATAGAAGATGGCTTCATAATATACAATTCGTGAACAGCCTGACACCACAGCAGAAGGGCGGAAGGAAACAATTCTTGAAGTTTATGGGCTATACCTCACAAATAATATTGTGTCCATTGTCATATGTGAAACTAACAGAGAGGGCGGACGTGTGTACAGAGAATGGAACGACGCCCATCCTGACTGGCGGAAAACGTGGAAGCTTATAACTACAGTTGAAATGCTTGCATTCCTTGGACTTCTAATGTTATCTGGCGTTTATCACGGAAACCACGAACCACTTGCAGAGCTATGGTCTTCTAAAACTGGCTGGCTCATCTTTCTTGCTACTATGAGTCTGAAACGATTTCAGAGCATTTTGCGTTTTCTCCGATTTGATAATAAAAAAGACACGAACAGAGAGAAGAGCAACAGACAAGCGTGCGCCAATACTTGATGTTTGGGACTTGTTTATCATACAACTACGCACGTTTTATATACCCGGTGCCGATATAACAGTAGATGAGCAGTTGGTGGCATTCCGTGGGCGCTGTCCATTTCGACAGTATATACCCAGCAAACCTGCGAAGTATGGTATCAAGAAATGGTGGGCGTGTGATGCCAGCACATCCTATCCATTGATTGCTGCCATTTACATAGGCCGACAACCAGGACAACAGCGAGAACAAAATTAAGGTGCCAATGTTGTGAAATCATTAGTCGGTCCGTAGGTGATAATCTATTTACTAGTGTGCCTCTTGTTGATGAACTCTTGGGAGAGGGGCTGACATATGTAGGAACTGTGCGAAAGAATAAGCCAGATTTCCCACCAGCTATGATGGCTGGAAATAAAGATGAGCATTCAACTGTGTTCGGTTTCAGTGACCAACTCACTCTTGCATCATAACCCCAAGAAAGGCAAGGCTGTTAATCTGTTGTCATCTATGCATCACGATACTGCAGTTGTTAGTGACTTGTAAAACCTGAAATGATCATTCATTATAATAAGACCAAGAGCGGTGTTGATAATATGGATCATCTTGCAAGTGTTCTAACATGTCGTCGCAAAATCAACAGATGGCCAGTTGTTATCTTTTTCTGCATCATAGACGTTGCCGGCATAGCTGCTCTTACTGTCTGTCTTTGCAATAACCCTAGCTGCCACAAAGAGGCACCAATGCGTAGACGACGCAAGTTTCTTATAGAATTAGGGCATGAACTTGATTCAGGACGGGTCCGAGCATCCAGCACCTTACGTCAGCCAAGCAAGGGTGCGTTGCAGCAGTTGGGATTTCTTCCAAATGAGCGGATTGACATACAGAACAGCTCAACCGCCAAACAGGGAAAATACCATATCTGAAAACGGCGTGACGTGTGTCAAGATTTCGTTTGCGCTGACCATAGTACCCTACTATGTGAGAACTGTGTTTAATTCAAATGCCTGGTAAAACACAGATTCGTGAACTTATGACTAATTAAAAACCCCAAAACTCTATTATCCTGACTCGTGATGTAATTATTATGATTCAATTGTTGGCATCTCTAGCAAACTGTGATAAAGTTTACTTTATTTGGGGTGCAAATACACCCCAGGCCAAAACCAATGATACTATGTGTCTAAGGCACGTTCTGTTAATTATACTGAAGGGAACTACGTAAATATATTTGCAAATTATCTAGTTACATGTCTATGTTTTTTTAATTAATGGTTATATATCTGTTGTAACATAAAGGAATTGATGTGTTTCCTGTGAGGTGCAAGCACACCACAGAAATATGTGTTTAAATGAGTTTTTGACATTTATATACAAGTACACATTAAATCATACAGAGTTGTATACATGCGTAATTCGATTTTATTATACAGACAATACTAGATAGCATATTTATTGTTAGAGTTAGGTCACTTTGTATGGCACGGTTTATCACAATTTACTAGCATATTGGGTGTAAATACACCCCAGACCTAATTATCACAAACATATATTTTAGAGACAGGATACATCCAGTGATAAAAAATATTGACGGGTAGTCACATTCTATCTCTATACACCATACAATGACCATATATTATAGAAATGCATGAAAGTATCAGCACATATTTTGTTTGTTTGTAACCATGGAAACAATATAAAAGTGTTTACTAGACGAATCTGTTGTGTAATTCCCACACCATAGCCAAGAAAAATAAATGCATATCAATTATATTAACATTTCTTTATATATGTGGTGGTTATTCTTGTTTTAGAACATGGGGGTGTGTGCAAACACCCCATAGGTCTGAATTAGTTGAGATTACAGTAGGACAGGATGGAGGTTAAATTGAATCTGTATGGGTGGACTTACACCCCTGTCTGTCAGGAACTTGCTTCCACACATTTGATTTTCAGCATTTCCTGAATGAATGGTACATGGCTAGATATCATACACTACAGGTCTACTCCACTCCTATTTAAATTACAAAGTGGTTTCTATGCTTGGGAAGATGTGTGTGTGGGGGGGGGGGTGTTATATGTTCAGCAATGTTTTAATATTGAGTGAGTGATTCAACACTGGCAATGCTACCTAATTTCTCTGAACCAATCGGTGGCATGACACTTGCAGAAATGCACACATGTGATTATCAAATGCTAAAACATTGTGTAGAACTTACACTGTTTGCATACACAGAGATAAACATTGATTGTTCTTTCTATGTAATCTACTTTATCAAGCATATCTCATCAGTCACCCATATTTTAAATGATGTAATTGTTTTAATAATTTTGCTATTAGCTGTAGATTGCTAATGCAGAATGTGAAGTGGAAGTGAGGCTCTACATGGGTGGTTCTCAGTTATTTTAACTACATACACATAATTTATGCAATAGCAGTTGGTATCATGTCTTGAGGCCCAATAAAATAATAACCCAATCACATTCCCTTAGCAATTGAGGTAGGTAAATGTGGAGAATTATCTTTCATGGTGAAGGTTAGGGTTTCGTTTAGTATGTTTTTGCTAAGCGCAGCAAAGTAAAGGTAGGAAAATAAAAAGACTGAAAATTCAATAAGTTTTACAATCAGTCCGGTCTTTTTATGTAGAAATATAAATATTGCAATATTTTTGGGAGCAGGCAAATTATATCCGTTGTTGCAGGTACATGTAGGTAATGAAGCTTAGAAATCCATAACTTTTAAACCTTAAGGACATGTAGCTATTCATTAACCATGTCAGGCTACCATACAGGAAAACTATTGAATATTTTGAAATCAATTTGACTGGCAGTTGTTGCTGATTTAGGCAGCAATGGCTTCCAGTGAAATTAATTTCAGAATATTCAACAGAATAAGTTTTATACCGTAAAATAGTATACTTTTTTCAGGGATGTGTCGGTGAAATGGTTAACTAAATACACAATTAAACATGATCAACATGTATTCAACGTTAGCTAAGCTTATTTACTTTTATGCTATATAGTAACATTGACCTCCTTTTACAATCAGTGGTGCTGCCATTAGCTGGCCAACTGTCTACCATCAGAAACGCATGAGAAACCACCTTTACAACCCACTCACCCCAACCCATCTGCACCTCCAAATCAGCTCCTGCATCTCAAAATTCTACACACCCAGCTGGTTATCTCCTGCCAGCCATGGATAGTTAAACTGACTTAAAAGAATGACAGCACTGCTGAATATTTCCACATGAGTAAACTTAGACTAACATCCATCTGCTATCAGCCACCCCACACCCACCCACCACCCACAACCCAAACAAACATGTACACAGTTATCGGCTCTCAATCGTCTAGAGGTATAATTTCTCATCATTCATACCATCATTGCACACTTATTTGAGCATGAACAGCACAAATGTCGCCATTCACACACAATGATGCACGAATACTGGTTCCAAAATGGTATGAAAGGAGTAAATAAATCATTGCCCTCAATATCATATCGTACACAAATAAAGTGGAAATTGAATATATTTCGCCAAACAATTATTATTTAGATGATTAATGCGGTTTAAGATAAGCTTTACGGCCAGCAAGATTAGTGTTTACTTTATCATGTCAGTGGCCGCTTGATGGCCAGGCTTCCCCCGTTCGAAAAATAATGACGTAATGACGTTACGAAAAACTTTCCTATATGGGGTTGGGGTGGGTAAGCTGGTACCCGACTCCAATGGCTCATAATCACAATAGTGGAGCCGGTAACTGCTATATGTTTAGCCATTTGTGTCAACTTTCAATTGAATTGCAGAACTCGATTGCGGTGCTCCGTGCTTGGAGGAATGTCCCTTCTTCTCCAGTGTTTACATGTCACGTTTCAGAAATGTTTATCATCGGAGTTCGACAGCGTTACTCGATCAGGTCTGTTGTAAGTACCTGGGCAAACAAAGACATTTAGCTGAACACGTTTTGTATTGGAATGCGTTCGTTGGATGAGTGGTTGTGATTTAACGATTCACAGGAGACGAACGCTAATCTTAGATGCGAATTATAGACGGTGTGACTTTTATTAGGTTCCAGATTTACATCACAAATAGCAGCTATCCCGACATATTGACCCTCCTATTTTTATAACCTGTTTTTGAGATTCTGGTGTCTTAGAATGTGATTTTCTTTAAATGATGTTGCTAGAATTTGTTGCAAATGCGCATTGCAAATATTTTTAGCCGTTATTTGATGCATATTCGTCGACCGATGCCTTCTTGCCGAGAATGTCTGACAGAATTCAGGAGTAGAATGGGTGCATGCCAATTTGAAGTAATGCTCAGCCCTGCAAATTCAAGCAGCACGAATCTTATACAAGACGTTTAATAAAACTACAGTCTTGGCAGGAAATCTTTCTCTTGGAGTCTGTTAGTATACGTGTCACAAACATCTAAAATTCTGTGTTCTGTTTATATGGGATCTTATAACTGTAGGCGAACATCTCTAGAGGATTTTGGGTGAAGAACGTAATTCCACGATGCTAGTTAGCTAACTAACATCGAAAAATTCAGTTCTTCGCCCAAAAACTTCTAGAAACGTTCGCCTTCAGTTAGGTTAATGTAAATCAGTTCTAATTTGTGTGCTCTCGCCATTTAATTTAAATTAGTCACGTTGAATGTGAAAGGCATACTTGCCTGGTAGATGTACTTGTGATACAGTTTTGGCCAGCCACACTGGTTAATCCAAAGTCAATTGTACCGTGCACACTGCCCTCAATTTGTGACTAGTCCAGTTATCATTTAGAGTTAAGTGTGTTAACTGGAGGGCACGAACTCGAGACACAAGACATCAAGGGCTAAAAAGGCATATTTTCGCTGTTTAACAGCAAGTAATTATTTAATCTTCTAATTTGCCTTCCATACAAAATTGTCCAGAATAAACATTACGTTTATTCACTTCCACTTCGCTATTTCCGCTTCCGGTTATCAGCCCACCTTCACTTTATAAAGAGACAGAAACAGTGGAAATAGTTCCCATTCTATGGTTCTCTTTTTCAACTCAATTTCAAGTAACGAGTTAGCAGGCGCCACTCATCATTGTCTGAACAAATACCGTTTATTGATTTATTGTCTCTGAAGAACGTTAAGATTTCATCATCGTTTCTGGAGAAATCTGTTGCAACAAATTTACAGATACCCAACCCAGAGATTTTCTTATTTGTCAGTAGATCCTACTCTCGATTGTAGAAGCAAGTTATCAACACATTTACGGATTGACAGCAGCAGAATTGGTGTAGATGGCGCACACCAAACAATACATTAGATCAGCCAACGTATGTGGCTGAAGAAAATTAAAATTGCAGTCATTCCAACAAGCTCACCTAGGTTTTGTAGATCGCGTATTTAATATAATAAGCTCAAGGGCCTGTGATGCTCACCTGGACCATGAGCATTCGAATCATTTTCCTTTAAATAGACATTATGGACCATTCTCAGAAAATCCAAGATGACCTACAACTAAAATGAACAAGCACAGTTTTCGTTTCATATTGAAGATTTTGGATCTCCGGGTATGACTTGGTGAATGGTTTCCTTGATGATGATTCCCACTTCGTCAACGACAAGATTATGATGTTAGCGGTTGCTGCGACAACCTCTTACCGATGATGAAGAAGGATACTGACAGTCGGCTCGCCTCATCGAGAAGATGAATTGTGACGACATTTATTAGAGACTGTCGGGCCTATCTGACTCTCAAGATCTACTGGTTCGGATTGGATGTTTCTTCCAACTCTGGAGTCTAAAGCTAATGATGACCAAACTAGTGTCTTGCTTTTGTAAGAGGATAAATTGTATTAAAGCTGATATTAACTGTACAAAACTGATAAAGTAATTTGGAGCATAAATCGCTCAAAGACAAAGAGTACCTTGCTGGTACAAATCAAGTATCTATTCTACTCTATACTAGCCACGAACGTAGCACCAGCGATGTGCTACGTGAACCCTGATGTTGGATTGATTAACTTTCTCTAACAGAAAGTGCTTCTTTTATAGCCCTCAGAATCTCTGAGGTTATATACATATCGAGATATTTAGATCTATACATATTGAGATATTTAGATCTTGTTCTGATGATTCTTCTAGGTATGTTATAAGCACAGCTTGATTGGCCCGGACAATCAGTCCACCAATCAACTTTTGCTTATTCCTTCCTAGAAGTTCCTACCTACTAAATGTTGGTCGTTCTGACCAATCAACGATCCTTTCATTTCGTTGTTGGATGTAAAACCTATTCTGTTTAATTCTTTGCTACAGAGTTTGATCGTTGCTCATTGATCGTGACGTCATTCTGACCAATCAAACTCTGTGCTATTCTTCTATGGAGATGATGCCTCACATAGACAAAGCGGTGGTAGCTGGTTCTGATTTGATGCGATCTGTCAGCTAACTAACAACATTACGGAATGTATTGTTGTAGCATGTCATTGTATGAGTACTTATCGTTTAGTAGATTCCGCTCTCGACTAAAGAAGCACATTTCAAGTTTACAGAATAATTGTTATTTGATTTGGAATACATACATATTCAGATATCATTAACAGTCAGCTTTCTATCAGTTAGCAGTTCCAACATTCTCGCACGCGTATGCACGTATTCGTTCTTAGGATAGGTATTCAGATTGAAATATATACATAAAGAATTTAAAACTTGCTTTGCTTTGCTAGGGTCCTGTGCCCCTTATTCTTACGACTAGTTTCATCGTTCAATTTAACCCCCTCTCATTCAAAATATTTACGAATACATTCATCTTTTTCTATGTCAGAAACGGCATCTTCATGATACCCCGAGGCTTCATTGTCAAGAAGTTATTGATGTACCCCTGAAAAGGGTGTTTGCATGCTGCTCGTAGTGTCAGACCTCGATAAACTCCAAGACCTGATAACCTGCACGTAAATCCTCCACCAGCTACACAGAAGTCCACACCCTTGACGCCCGCATTCGTGATCGAAATGTGTAGATCGTTACCTCACTTACTGCACAGCATAATGATCAGACTGCCATTCCACCTGTACGGTAATACTGAACACATTTAATCTTTCGGAGGTAGACAGATGCATTTTATAAGTCTGAAGTAAGAGTCGAACTCATTTACAGGTTTTAAATCTTTAATGATAATTTCTGGTATGCCTAGAGGATACTCACGAGTCTTACATATGTAAAGGTATAGCGACGTGATATACATGTAAACTATATACTCGTATCCGGTGGCGTTATCATGTAAGCAAACGACATTAGTGCACTCACCGAAATGTGTAGTATGGGATATAAGGGACTCATGGTACCTGCATATCCAATAAGGTGTCAGTGTAAGAGTAGCTAGGTCTCAGGGCCCTAAATTCACATATCCACAGTTCTACCACCATTACCCCCATGCATCTAAAGTGGTACGCTATGGAAAGCGTCTTCTGATAAGTCTTTTAAAGTTAAATGCGGTTAAAGAATGATACCTCATTAGCCCTATTACACAGTAGAAATTTTAGGTACGCGCGCACTCTACATCCGTAATATTCGAAGAACTACGTTATGCTCGTCCACATAGTTCACCCTGTACACGTTAGTACATAACAGTGCTTACGTCATCGAAGGCACAAATGGAGGTATGCCCTTTTCTCTAATAAACCTGTCCCCAAACTTCCATCTGTAAATGTGTATCACTCATCAAACTCCTTACGCCCAGCCACTTACATGGCGTCAGCCCCGCAAACATCAATAGGGGGTGGGGTGGGCCGGGGACGGGGACGTACTCGCCTGTGTAATCGAAGTGCATATTCCAGTCCAGTGAATAAGGATAACAACTTTTTCGTAAGCTAGGCTGGATGTGGATCGAAGCTGACGTAATTGAAATGGCAAAAAATGCTAAATTGTCCTTAAGCGCAATGCCGCCAAAGTCTAGGAACACAACATTGTTACCATTTATAATTATTCTGCCAGGCTTAATCTGGGTGTTTCTGAATAGCCATCCCATCACTAGATGGAAGTCAGTTCCGTGACTGTTATGAGTTATTACTATATATAGCCATGAAAGACAAAAGTATTGCTCCTTTAATGACTGCTGCGTACTCCCGATTTTATGTCTAAGAGCCATTTCATGAAATGGGCCAGAGCCGTATTACCCTCAAAGATAAACTCTTTCTATTTTTCATGTGACGCAATATTATATCATCGTTTTGTCGATGCATTTGACCTAAATGATTTCATGACGATTCGTAGCCTGATTAGTTTCAAAATCATAAAATATGAATTGTTGAACTATTGGAGAGCCGCCATACCCCTTATCAATATGTGCCTTATGTTTCTCTAACAGACTCATATGTTCTTGATAATACGGAGTCGTATAGCATACTTGGTAGTTTAAATCAATTTCAGGCTTACAGCTCGGACATGCTCCTACCCGCGCAGATGGGCTTAATGTGATAATCAGTAGCGCTAAGCAATCTGTGACACATAGAACGATCTTTAAGCTCATCGCACAGCTTAGACACGAGATGCTTGATGTAACATAGCTCACTTTTAAACCGTCTATGACAATTCTTGCAGAAGTGATTAGCATTTTACTTACATGGAGGCATGACATACACGACAACCCTCCATGCAAGAGTGATGGTCGAGATGATCATAACCTACATCACAATGCAAGCAGTAATAAGCACACTCTAGCAGACGTTTAATGCCTTGAATATGTGACGGGTCTAAAAGTCAATTTATTATTATTATTATTATTATTATTATTATTATTATTATTATTATTATTATTATTATTATTATTATTATTATTATTACAGACTTGCCATTATCCTCGACCTCGCCCTCATTAACTCCACCACCTATCTCATGATGTTTATTCTTACAATTGATATACTTAGGCTTACGACAGATTAATAACCCGGGCAATGCAAATCGTGATGGGGATTGACTATGGATTGATGATGTTGATGATGATGATGATGACGTCGACGATGATGATGATGATGATGATGATGATGATGATGATGACGAAGATGATGTTGATGGCGATGGTGGCGGTGATGATGATGATGATGGTGGTGATGATAATGATGGTAATGTCGATGATGATGATAATGATGATGATGCTGATGATAATGATTATGTTGATGATGATGATGATGATGATGGCGACGGTGGTGATGATGAAGATGATAAGATACCGGCTTTCACTATCTCTCATGATAGGATTATTCTATGAAAAACAAAAAAACAAAAAAATAAAAAAATAAAATAAAATAATAATAATAATAATAATAATAATAAAAATAATAATGCCTCTAATGTGTCAAGATGAGAGTAGTTTGTGTGTAAAATTTGAATAAAAGGAGAGAATGACGGGCGAACATTACCCATCAAGTCGTCAGGACAGGTAGACAGTACAGTCAATCTGTTAGTCAGTCAGTCCAATTAGTTTCAAATGTTTGTCAGAATGTTTCTTAAATAGCTGGGCCAGATATTTAGCCCAACCTGCGCGAGTACATTGCAGTCATTCTGAATCGTTTGCAAAATAACAATGTTTTGACGCTGAGCCATTAATTCAATTCAGACTGATGTTGTGAAACTTCAGGTAACTCCTAACGAAATAACATAAGTTTTAACTTCAAGCTGTTCACTATAACGCTTGGCCCAAAAAATCAAGTAGGGCATTTTACACCCAGCTGAATGTTCAGCACCCCACAACAACACTCCCTCCAGTGTCAACAGACCTTCTCATACAAGTCTCACCCTAAACACCACCACACCCCAAGATAAGTCTACAACCGCCCGGGCCTACACTCTGTACGCGCACACATACTCCAAACAGGCGCATACACATGTACACACACACACACACACACACACACACACACACACACACACACACACACACACACACACACACACACACACACACACACACACACACACACACACACACACACACACACACACACACACACACACACACACACACACACACACACACACACACACACACACACACACACACACACACACACACACACACACACACACACACACACACACACACACACACACACACACACACACACACACAGACACACACACACACACACACACACACACACACACACACACACACACACACACACACACATACACACACACACACACACACACACACACACACACACACACACACACACACACACACACACACATACACACACACACACACACACACACACACAAACACACACACACACACACACACACACACATACACACACACACACACACACACAACACACACACACACACACACACACACACACACACACACACACACACACACACACACACACACACACACACACACACACACACACACACACTCCATAACGTGATGTCCTCTCCGTGGTGCTGTTTTCCCGCTATCTTACCTCAACCCTCCCATCTACGCGAAAACACACCCAGCAGTATTTGCGCTGTGCCTCCCACTAGAGATAGAGGACACAGATGATGCAGACTTCATATTTGAGGAAAAGAAGCCTCTAGCTGAAGAAAAACTCCACAATGGGAATCTCTTCGCGAACGAAATCAAGACCCAGTTTACCCATGTACATCTATCGACGACAGATAGCCATATTTTAATCCAGTCTGCCCACCCGCACATTATGTTGTATGACTCTCTGCCCACTTAGCCGCCATTGCAGTCTTCGGGCCAGAAGCCGGTGGCGTGATCAGTGGTGTAAGTCCATCATCGTGGCTATATGTGGCAACTGCGTGAAAGCTGTGGGACAAATATATGTCCGGTCGACAACGTTTACATCTTTTCAGGTACCTTGAACGTGCCCCATCAAGAAAACGTGGACGTGTCGTACAGACAGCAGCGTGTTCACAGTGCACTCAGGCCGCGTTTACATAGAACGTGTCGATATACGGAAGACACGACACGGTACGCGTAGATACACGTCACGCCAACACGGCGGGTTACATACGCTATTCTCGTGTCTCGATCATTTGACACGGTGACTCTGACGAGTAAAGTTAAAATGGATTCCTCGAAGGAAGAAATTCTGGCACTGTATGTTCTCGTCAATAAGCGAAAAACCCAGCAAAAGGCAGTGCGGAGCCGAGCAATGTGGTGCCGACAACATTTCCTAGTGAGGCCTATACTAGGCGAATATCATAGAACTTTCCGAAATTTAGTGGACAACCCTGACCTATATGTGTTTTTCAACTACACCAGGATGTCCTACGACAGCTTTCGAGAATTAAAGGGTTTGCTTGAACCGCACATATCACCAACTGGAAGCAACTGGAGGACTCAAGTAGCCGCTGAACATAAACTTGTCCTGACATTGAGGTGAGTACCGTAAAAAACCAACAAAGACTTTATTCTTTCCAAATGAAATTTATTATTCTAGAAATATAGATATTTCAACAAAACCATGATCTCATCGACATGGATCAGAATTACATGTTATCAGCCATGGTCTGCCTCATCTGGAAATGTGTTGAGGGCATTGGAGAGAATGAGGAATGGTAGGAGTCTATTGTTGCACCAGGCGTATGGACCGAGTGCGAAGGATTTAACCAGCGAGGACAGGGTGTAACCGGCCTGGACAATGATGAGTTTTCAATGGGCTGGGTGCTATTCACATCAAAATGAGGTCCAGATTGGGTGGGCTTTGACGCATCTTTTATCAAGTTAAGCACTGCTATCTGAAAATCTAGATACCTATCCTCATCCATGGCTTCTACTCTTGGTAGAATTGACTAGAGGAACTTCATGCGCGGAGATTCCCTTTTCTCCTGGAGTCTCAGTTGCAAAGCTTTTGCTAGACCATCCTCGTCTTCATGGTCACCATCAAAAACTTTCCTCTTTAACATCTTTGATTTCTGATTAATGATTACCTTTGATGTGGCAGTCGTGCTATTTGTTCCACACTTTGTCTGCATGGTCTTCTTGTCCATAAAACGATCTCCGATAATTACGTCATCCTCATTATCTTGTTCATCATAATTATCATCATCATCATCGATGCCAAAGGAAGATATGCCGGATTCGTTCATTACTTGGTCGATAATGGATGGGCCATCGCTATCGGGTGAAGACTGTGCATCATTTGGATGATCACTACCACATCCAACTGATTCCTCAAGATTGCTCGTCGTATGTCTATTGCTTCTTATCTTGGTCAGAAAACTCATAGCAGACGCAAACTTCCAGCTGCTGATATCAGATGCTGCGCTCCCTGATGGTTTATTCTTTCGGCGCTGGTTTGCGCTGTTGTAAGCTTTGCATTGGTTCTCCCAAGCAGATTTAGAGGTAACACCTGAAACGAAAAAAACCAGTGCTTCATACATATTCACATAGTGTTATTTTCTTTATTTTCAGATATCTTGCAACAGGGTGTTCGTATGCTGCCATGTCAGCCGCTTTCCATATGGCGAGGTCAACCATATCCATACATGTGTACCAAACATGCGAAGCAATATGGCAGGTGCTGCAGCCTCTAGAGATGCCCAAACCTACCGAGGAAGACTGGATACGACTAGCAGAACGATACGGGAGCCTATGGGATTATCCATTTGCAATTGGATCACTTGATGGTAAACACATTGCTCTTGAAAACCCAGCCAACAGTGGTTCTATGTATTATAACTATAAAGGATTCCCGAGCATTGTGTTATTAGCTCTCAGTGATGCTGATTCCTGCTTCACACTCATTGACTGTGGCCAATATGGACGGATTTCGGATGCAGGCGTTTTTCAAGCGTCAATAATTTCTCAACTCTTTAATGAAAACAGATTGAACATCCCCAAAGATTTTTTCACGGTAAATGCAAGTATGGAGGACATTCCCTATGTTATTGTGGGAGACGAAGCATTCCCTCTGAAATGCAACTTAATGCGACCATACGCCGCCAGGACCCTGAATGCTGAGAGGCGCATTTATAACTACAGACACTCAAGAGCAAGACGTTCAGTTGAATGTGCGTTTGGGATTCTAGCCAAAAAATTTGATATTTTCAAACGCCCAGTGCGCCTTCAACCTGACAAAGCAATCGTCGTTACAAAAGCAGCCACTGTGCTGCACAACTGTATTAGAAGAAGAGATGGTCACATGGTAGACCGAACGAGTGATGTGAGGTACGATCAATTCAAAGTTGGAGATGGCGAAGGGATGATTCAACTTCGTAAACAGCACGCTTCAAGGGCACCTCAAGATGCTGTAAATGTAAGAAACGCTATGTGCAGCTTCTTCTCAGACCCACAAGGAAGGGTTACATGGCAAGATGAACATGTTTTCCGAAATGTCATAACCCATGATGGCAACGATTAGGACATAATGAGCCGGACATAAGAATGTAGACACACGTACCTGCTTTATAAGGCTTCAACTTCTTGTCTATGTGGTTCCAGACTTGCGTCTTTTGGTCTTTGTGTTTGTAATCTCTGTGAGTGGGGTCCCACAATAGGGGGTTTTGATGAACAATCTCGCACACACTGTACTTGTATTCCTCCTCATTCATGATCTTGTTAATATTAGGGCTAACTGAAACAAGATATATCCTTATTGTAGATATAATAAATACAAGCGAAACACCACTGATCTATAACTGTCATAAAAGAAGTAAAATCTGGGATTGGAATTTGTGAGCTAAGACAAGTTCGTATCTGTATGAAACAAAATATTTTCTGAAATTTATATATTGAGATTTCAGCTCTATTAATAACAAGAAGTTTATGATGATTAGTTGTTTAACCCTTTAATACCCGTTACATACCAAAAAGACTTCAGTGGTAACATTGGACAATGTCCATTTGGAGAGCAAGAGAAGGATATTTTGAAAATTTACAACAGAAATGGCTGGCTCGATAAACGAGCCACTCATTCCAGTTGGAAATCTTAAACACAATCTTCTCTTGCTCTGCAAATTGATATTTTTTTATATTTTCTAGGATAAAATTTGAATTTCTGAAAGTATATTGTGCATTAAAGGGTTAAGTGATTTTTTCACAGATTTATGGAAATCAGATATGGCTGCAGTAAAATTGACCTATCAAAACTCTGAATGGAAGTTCTGAGTCCTGTCGCCATAGGGTCCTTCCAGCCAAAAATGGCTAAAATCCGTCGAGCGGTTACTGATGAGTAGTCGTTTAACTAAAAGGTGATGGATGACGAATGGATGGACGGACAGAGATGCAGACAAAAAGACAGTATCAGCCAGTCAGCCAGATACACAGACAGACAGACAGACAGACAGACAGACAGACAGACAGACAGACAGACAGACAGACAGACAGACAGACAGACAACGAGACAGACAGATAGACGAACGGACGGATGGACGGATGGCAAGACTGACAGACGGACGGTATCACATAAAGGCCAGGTGAGCGTTGTAATTTTCATATAAAACATGTGATTTTGATGAGGAAACATCCTAAATGTCCAACAACATACCTTAGAAAGAAGGTAATGTGTTTACACGATGTCCGTGCACGCCTGAAAGAACGAGCATGCTCGTTCTCTTCAAAGCGTATATATACGCAACGATCTACGTTACTCCATGCGTATAGACCAGTGTAAACAGCTAAATAGAAAATCCGTTGCCAGTTAATCACTACACGCGTATGTCTACGTACCGTGTCGAGTAATCGTATTTCGTGTAGCTCTATGTAAACGCGGCCTCAGAGCATCTACTGACTCTACAGAGTAATACAGCACTGCATATCCACTGCACTTTGAGAAGAAATCAATGTGGACAAAATTGTTGTTTTCGTGGGTAAAAGTGACCATAGATATTTTTCCGCCGATGGTCTAATGTAAATTGTACCGGGAAGCATCGTGGAACAGGGACACATGGATACACCGACACGAATTGACGGGAATAGAGACACACGCGCGCACGGACGTAGCTGCATCAAGAGCGCTCACACGAATGCACGCGTACGCTTGACAATAACCACGCCGAGACACGCGCACGCGACTACACGACTATAGGATACGGTTGGATGCTAGACACGGACACGCTCCGTGACACGCTCGACGGGACAGGCCGTGAGCCTTTCAGCAAAAAACGGACACATATATGCGTAGACTATTAATCGACACGTTTACAAGGAACAATCTGTTATTAGTCAGAATGGACGCGCGCAGAGTATAAAGGTAAGAGTCCAGGATCGCGCTTGCGTATGCGTACGCGTACGCGCTAATAATCAAACCACATACTAATCAATAGGAGTGTGTCCAGGATCGCGTATTTATTCGCGTTTACGCGAACATTTGCGTACACGTTTTTTTAATCGCTTCATGTAGCGATCAAATGCCTACACGCGCTTCAATCGCGAACTATAAATCCATGCAAATGACGTAAAACATGCATTCTCAAACGTGCATTCTCAAACATGCATTCTCTGATATGCATTCGGTGCATGTTGTCCCACACGTATTCATAGTTGGATGAAAACATGTCGAAGGTACGATCAAGCCTAAACACAGAGGAGGTGGAGAGGCTTCTCCATTTAGTGAGAAACAACACGGCATTGTACGATGTTCGATCTCCGGACCATAAAGACACGCAGATGCTCAACAACACATGGAGCAGCATTGCCAAAGCAATGGGCAAAGAGGGGTTAAACGGTTGGTATATCCGTCCATTGGTTGGGTGTACGTTTATGTGCTATTGAATGTGTTCGGACTGAAAATTAATCAGACAAACAGGGAAACATACCAAAAACAGCAAGACAGACAGCAAAATAGACAAGCAGACACACGCACAAACAAACAAACAGGCAGGCAGACAGATACGCATATATACATTGTAGTATAGGGTTATTCCAAATGCAGTAGCAGCAGCAGTAGTAGTAGTAGTGGTAGTAGTAGTAGTAGTAGTAGTAGCAGCAGCAGCAGCAGCAGCAGCAGCAGCAGCAGCAGCAGCAGCAGCAGCAGTAGTAGTAGTAGTAGTAGTAGTAGTAGTAGTAACATTGCGCACTCTATTAACTACACATTTAAAAAAGGAAATATGGTAATTGCCTCGCACATTTTCGTCCCTTTTGCTGTCCGTCTGTCTGTCTGTCCGTCCGTCACACTATCCCCTCCTAAACCGCCTGGTATAATTAAAGACAATTTCCGAGTCAACATTCATATTTGTGTCCGCCCCTTGAATGGCATTTATCTCATCCAAAATCATCGGGAGTATTGGTATGGTGGGTGGAGTTGGATTGGTCAAAGGCGCGAAACGTGGGGATCGTCTGTGACATTCTATCTTGAAATTGGATAAATAGAGTCACTCTAATTCCCAAATATACACAAGAAGCCCAAGGGGCCTGTATCGTTCACCTGGCATTATTGGCATTACTGGCCAGTAGGAAAATTAATCAACAGGGTTTTATACTTTTTCAATATATGATGTACATGTACAAGTTGCATCCAAAGTGCAAGAAATCCGGCCATTTGTTGTCAAGAAGAAAGCATTTTAAATTTCCTGTTGCTTTACTATGGGGCATTTTAGCGAGCGGCAACCATCTTGGATTTAGGCAGATCGACTTCGCTTGAACCAATTGGTTTCCAATGCCCTAAGGATGCTTCCTATCAAATATAATTGAAATCGGCCAAGTAGTTCTTGAGAAGAAGTCGTTTAGCGAAAAAGTAGACAGACGGACAGACGGACGGACGGACGGACGGGCAGACGGACAGACGGACATACGATGGTCGACCGACATGGCCTTCGGGCAAGGTGAGCTAATAATAACATCCCAGTCATAACATAGAAATCCCAGTAAAAGTCCTAAGACAATTGATCAATAAATGTGTTGCATGTAAAAATTTCAGGATCGGATTGGCGTAAAAAATGGAAAGGGCTTCGTGATATGTACGTCCGCAAAAGGAGGGAAATGAGAACCAGCAAAAGTGGCCAAGCTGCCGATAAAGGCCGTAAATGGCAATATTTCGACATAATGTCGTTTCTTGATCCATTCGTGGATGAAAACAGGTGTGCAACTTCATATATTATTTTAAATACGGAAAAATCTGATTGCCCAGCAACTCGATTTTAACGATAAATTATATGCGCAATCTATACCACAAAACTTGTAAGATTTAACATGCTCCCCACACATGCTAATTGATTTTCACTTAACAATAAATTTGCACTAATGACACAACAATTTTCTAAGCAAAGATTTGGCCGAATTGTATAAATATAAGTAGACCTACGACACATTTCCAGTAACCATGACTACACAATTATACAGAAAGATAAGTTATCATTAACCTTTTGAACACGAAAGGCAAAAACGCCAAAGTTCTCCACGAATTAATAATTGAAACTGATTTTCCCGAAAGCTGGCGTTGCCACTCCAAGTTCAAAGGGTTAATTAAACACAATCTATGAAGGTTAAATTAACATAACGCTTAATTACATAAAAAATGACAAATTTATACACTAGTTTGATATTGCCTCAATTTTATATTAATCATCTTCATTTATATTTTAGCACAGAGACTAATGTTCCGCCACAAGTAAATCAAGAGGTCGCATGCAGTGATTCTGCTGAAGAGGATCACGATGTTCGAGGAAGGTAATGTTATAAAGCTTAGTCAAATATACCTCTACGTACATGCGCATCTTGCCATGGCAAAGGGGCGACACGCGAGAAATATTCTTTGAATATATTTCGTATTCGTATTGGCTCATCACCAGCTCTGTTGCCTACTCGGACCATATCCTGCATTCCATTGATGTCTATTTCCTCTACTTCTCGTAATGTACTTATTACTTGTGCGGGTGTTGTGTCCAACTGCAACATGTTATGTAGGACACATGCAGCTTTTACTATGCCATTAACCTTATCAGGGTGTATTGCTAATTTGGTATAAAATACCCTCCATCTAGCTGCCAAAAGCCCGAAAGCATTTTCAACTATTCTTCGTGCTCGGCTCAATCTGTAATTGAAGAGCTGTTCTTCTAGAGTGCAATCTCTTCCTGGGAATGGTCTCATCATGTTGATCTGAAGAGGAAATGCCTCGTCCCCTACCACAACATATGGGACTGGACCTAGATGTTCAGCTCCTGGTAACGGTATATCATTTGGCAAATGTAAGCTATTTGAGGCAATGGCCTTTCCAATATTTGAGTTGGCATAAACTCCACCGTCACTGTTACGACCGAACGAACCAACGTCTATCGCTAAAAAATGCAAGTTTGCATCCACTAATGCCAAAAGGATAGTTGAAAAGGTTCCCTTATAATTATGGTACAGTGATCCTGAGTTCCACGGAGCTTTTAGTAATATATGTTTGCCATCGATGGCACCTATACAATGTGGAAAATTCCACTTATCATCAAAATTTGCAGCGACACCTTGCCAGTCAGCAGCAGTTTCACGCAGTTGCATAAACTGCTGTGAGAGATTAGTCCATATAGATCTGCAGACTTCATGTACAATATTCCCGACAGTTTTGGCTCCAACACGGTAACTAAAAGCTAGTGAACGAAAGGATTCCCCGGTTGCTAGAAATCTGTGAATATAAAATGAGCAAAAACAATCAATTATATTATACAGATATGTGTCATTTATTTATACATAATGTATGTAACACATCCTCTTTCGAAAACATGAGCCAAATTTGATTCGGATCTATCAGGAAAAGTCGTAAACGGACAGACATATAAAATTTCTATACACAATAATAGAGTGGTCAATAATTTAAGGGATACACAGGTCCTCCTTTCGAAACCACATCTGTATAAATATAACCTTTGTATAGAGACCACTTTAACCAATACACTTGACCATCTACCGAGAGATTACTTGTCTATAGATTCTACTTTTGCGGGTTCATCTTGGTGGTGTCGATGTACCAACCCAATATCCAATTTGGCCAGAGAGTGGATATTGGGTCTGACCCGTTGACCGGCGGGCCAAATTGGATATTGGTCCGTTACATCTATAGACAGATTGAACTGTACATGCAAATGCATACATATATGAACGAGCGAATAATTGAATTGATAAAGGAATGAATACGCTAGCTAGCAAGCAAACGAGAGTTTATGTATTAATTTATAAATTGCAGGTCAACTGATACATGCCTAGAGAATCAGTCGGCAGAAGTAATGATGGCACCATCATCAACTAGAGGCAAGAAGAGGAAGGGAGTGACCGCACCCGGGGAGGAAATGGATAAAGCCCTAAATGAGTTGATCCACGAGCACAAACAAACACGTCAGTTAGTCACCCAGGAATCTGACAAAACGGCAGATGATGTATTCTTTCAAAGCTGCGCGTTAAGAATGAAAGACATCCCCAAACATCTTAGGTCATATTTGCATCTGCAAATCTCACAACTTCTCTTCAACGCGGAAAATTATAAATTGCCACCGATTCCAATCACACCACTGCCATCACAAACACAAACATCTCAACAAATAAAAATTAACAACACACACAATTTCACACAGCAACAACAATATCAATCACAATATGACTCCTATCCAGCAACATCTGATATATTATCAGATGCTTTTAATACTCAATTTGATGATAATTAATCAATTATTCTATTGACATTTCCATATTCGACCGGTCGTTCAGATAAATATCTTTTTATGATTTGGAAAAAAGAAACAGGCCTACCTGCGCAGTGGACAGTAGTTACTTAACTTTTATACGACCAGTCGAATAAGATCTCAGATAGTATTCGATTGACTGTCTAAAAGTTAAGGAACTATTCTTTACTACGTAGATAGGGCTGTTTAATTGTTATTAAAGAGTTACTTATCTGAATGACCAGTCGAATATGCCAATTAAAACACGTTTTATTTTTTCTTGCTTAAAATGTGCGTGTGTGTGTGTATGTATGTATTTTTATTTTATTGACGCACTGGCAACGTGCGGCTTCAATTTCCATGTGCTAACTTAGCCGACAGTGCTGCACCCGTTAGTTTAATTTGTTGATCACCATCTCCCGGTCGGGGGATCGAACCGTCATCCTGCAACTCCGCATAGCATCAGCAACCAGGCATCTTTCCACTGGACCACCGCACCAAGACTAAAAGTCAAGGATTGGCCGACCAGTTTTCACATGTCTGATATACTGACACACTGACGATTCATATGGGACTATCTGTGGATGCATCTGTCACAATCAATCCTAGGCTTTTACGCCTATTGTACTCTGACTCCAGCACGGCTCTGGCAGTTTATGTATTTTTATTTTATTGACGCACTGGCAACGTGCGGCTTCAATTTCCATGTGCTAACTTAGCCGACAGTGCTGCACCCGTTAGTTTAATTTGTTGATCACCATCTCCCAGTCGGGGGATCTAACCGTCATCCTGCAACTCCGCATAGCATCAGCAACCAGGCATCTTTCCACTGGACCACCGCACCAAGACTAAAAGTCAAGGATTGGCCGACCAGTTTTCACATGTCTGATATACTGACACTGTGTGTGTATGTATGTATGTATGTATGTATGTATGTATGTATGTATGTGTGTGTGTGTGTGTGTGTGTGTGTGTGTGTGTGTGTGTGTGTGTGTGTGTGTGTGTGTGTGTGTGTGTGTGTGTGTGTGTGTGTGTGTGTGTGTGTGTGTGTGTGTGTGTGTGTGTGTGTGTGTGTGTGTGTGTGTGTGTGTGTGTGTGTGTGTGTGTGTGTGTGTGTGTGTGTGTGTGTGTGTGTGTGTGTGTGTGTGTGTGTGTGTGTGTGTGTGTGTGTGTGTGTGTGTGTGTGTGTGTGTGTGTGTGTGTGTGTGTGTGTGTGTGTGTGTGTGTGTGTGTGTGTGTGTGTGTGTGTGTCCTATGGTTTGAAAGTGTATATACCTTAAGCATATAGCTAGTCTCTGCTTGGGAGAAATGACATCCCTATTCATAGCACGTTTTGCTAAATCTCCTTCAACAAGGGATAATACTGTTGAAAACTGTTCTCTAGACAGTCGAAAATACTGTTTGAACTTTTCAGCATCCAATTCTAAATGAGGCAATAAATTGTTAAATGCACCTTGTTCAGATCGTGTCTTGTTTATGTCATGAACCCAGTATCGATGTTTACGTTTCCGTAATGCTTTACGTCGTTTTTGCGATTGGTATGACGCCAAAATGATGATTAATTCCTCTTCATCCAGAAGTAACTGGCGAAGCTTGGACAATGTTGATGGCATCTTCCTTGCTCGGTGTCGGCAGAGAAAAGACTGACAATCACGCGAACGGCTCCTTTTATATGGACACACACCTCGCGATTAAATCGCCAACTGATACGCAAACGCCAGACGCGTACGCGTACGCAAACGTGATCCTGGACTCTTACCTTTACTCCTGTAATTCAATGTACCCATGTTATAATATGCTGTTATATGATTGTATTACGTTAATTATTATTAGCTAGATAAATTAATTATACACTTAGGCCACATTCACGCTCATACACGCCTTCACTTAATACACACACATTTTTTGCCATAAAGACAGAATCATATTTAAGGGTGGACGAATGGTGACGACAGACAGTTAAAGTTATAGTTAGTGAGAGTTAAGGCGCATTTCCATTACAAGCGTTTTTGGCCGCGCGGTTAGCCGCCTGGCGTCATCGGCGCCGCATTTTTGTTTCCATACGAGCCGTAAATTTTGCACAAACGCATGCAGTTGAGCTTTTTTTTTATTTCTTCCCCTACAAATCATGAGATCTACGCTGGGACATGTGTATCTGCACTAAAACTCAGATTGGCATTTAACTGTAGAGCACACAACGTATATGATGGCGCCAGCTCTATCTAAGTTTATGGTAGAATATATGACAGAATATTGTAAGCTCACCTATAAACGAAGGAAATTATTAATTTTGTTACTGTACAAGAGGAAATTACAGAGCAGAAGACGTCCTAGATTTTGGGTACATCCCATCAAGCAGAAGCGGCCAGAATATGGAACATTTCATCATTTGTTTAAGGATCTAGAGTTGGACAATGAACGGTTTCAACAGCACTTCAGACTAAGCAAAGAACAGTTCTACTATGTTGTAAGAGAATGCGATGCGAGGCGCACAAAGGAGAGGATTTGTAGGGATCCTATCTCTCCCCATGAAAGACTTGCAATATGCCTCAGGTTAGTTCACTGATATCAAAAACCACATTTTTAATATTTAAGATGCTGATGGTTTTACTACTATTACTACTACTACTACTACTACTACTACTACTACTACTACTACTACTACTACTACTACTACTACTACTACTACTACTACTACTACTACTAGTACTAGTACTAGTACTGCTACTGCTACTGCTACTGCTACTACTACTACTACTACTACTACTACTACTACTACTACTACTACTACTACTACTACTACTACTACAGCCACTATACATATACCCATTCAGTCGTTCACTCGTTCGTTCAATCACAATGGTAATTATGATGAAGATCATTTTTTTGAAAAGAATCTGCTGTGTAATAATAAGTTGAATAACGGTTTTCATAATTCTGTCCAAGCCCCGTTTGCATTGCCTCTCCGATTACATGGCTATATGGTGTCGTATCCTGATTAATGGGATATGGAAATTGATGTGATGGAGCAGCGACATTCCTGTACTCTGGTAGCTGCCTCTGAACCGTTTCCTGCTGCACACCGGGCATCTTTGTCATGCTAATTTGCCCACACTCCGCTTTGCGCACAAGATCGAAAATTTCATCTTGTATGAAGTTTTGGGTATCAGGATTTAGCTTCTTGACACGCCTCGACATCCATAAAAAGAATGTGTCCGAGTCATCAGTTGGTGGCTTTTCTTGTACAGATTTAGCCATTGCGGCCATAGCCTTTTCGAGTTTATCAGATGAATTAGTTGTTTCGGAAAAAACGATCATTTTATCAAATTTGTCTTCCTTTTTCCGAGTTGTTTGTTTTGGCTTCTTCGTCGGCGACAGGAATTGAAGGAGTTTGCCTTTAGAACCCGCAGCATCCTGTGATGGTGGTTCTTTCGATGACGTATATGGAGATGGCGGTCTGACCTTGGCTTGGCTTTTT
The DNA here is from genome assembly GCA_034401795.1 of Chaetoderma sp. LZ-2023a. Lineage (NCBI taxonomy): Eukaryota > Metazoa > Mollusca > Caudofoveata > Chaetodermatida > Chaetodermatidae > Chaetoderma > Chaetoderma sp. LZ-2023a. The sequence goes on from CM067375.1 coordinate 61,596,659, forward strand.
GACACTGTTCTGAATTAAAGACAAATTAAAAATGGCATTTATTTATTTATTTATTTTCCTTGATCAATGAAGGTGCGGAGAAAGGGCATTACATTTGGCACTGTATGTTTTTCTGTGTGTTTGTCTGTATGTCCGCAGTAGTTTTCAGTAATCTATTGAACTGATGTTTCCAACTTTAGCATATGAAAAGGGGTTACATTATATTATTGTTCTTGATTGTCAGGTTTTTAGCAACCGGAGAATCGTATCATTCACTTGCCAACCAGTATCGAGTAGGAACGACTACTGTATCAAAGATTGTACCAGAAGTATACGAGGCCATATATGACATTCTCGGACCACAATACTTAAAATGCCCTAACAGCGAAGCTGAGTGGAAGACAGTTGCCAGAAATTTCGAGCTGAAATGTAACTACACACATTGCTTGGGAGCCATTGACGGCAAACACATTGTTAGTGTAGCTCCAAAGAATACTGGATCACTCTATTTCAATTATAAGTCAACTTTCTCAACTGTTCCCATGGCCCTAGTAGATGCAAATTAAAAATTTCTCTACATTGACATAGGAGCTTATGGAAAGCAATCAGATGGTGGAACATTTTCACAATGTACGCTAGGCAAGGCCCTGTCGACACGGAATAAGTTACACCTGCCAGCACCTGAATTTGTCCCAGGATGCGAGCAATTGGGACCTATCCCTTACGTGATTGTAGGCGACGAGGCCTTCCCTCTACAACAAAACCTAATGAGGCCATATCCTGGCAGAGGAACCAATATTGAACAACAAGTCTATAATTACAGACATACTCGCGCTCGTAGGGTTGTGGAGAATGCATTCGGTGTACTTGCGGTAAGGTGGCGTGTGTTCCATACTAAACTAGCAGTAATGCCACATACCCTTATCAAACTCGTAAAGGCTGCGGTTGTGCTACACAATATGCTTCAGAAGGAAACAACTACAGTGGCAATAACCAATTTGTTGGATGAGTACAATGTTGATGAATGTGTGGGTCTGTGTAGCACATCACAATTTGGCACACGGGGAACAACCGGGGCAATAGAAACCAGAGATAAGTTCAAGGAACTGTCTAACAAATATGATACAATCCCCTGGCAAAACCGCGCTGTTGAAAGGGGATTATATTAACTGATTGTGTGCTTACCTTACATCAATATTGTCAGAATTATTTTGAGTGTATTCTGACACACCACTTCCATCATCAGAACACATGTCCTCTATCGTGCTTTCGGGTTCTGCATTGCCATCGCCATCGCAAGTATCGTCATCGTCATCACTAGTTTTGGATCCAGGATTGCTTATGTTGCTCTCGGTCCTTAAAAAAAATTATCGATGAATGACAGCTCTGGTTTTTCCATTTTGCCGCCCATTCTGTGCCTAACATTTACAGACAAGACCATAAAGGATGGAGAAAAGGACATTCGCCCAGACCAACATCTTACAGATTGCCCCTAGTCAGGCCTATATTCCCATAATGGTGATGTAGGCCTGGCTAAGCGCCCCTGTGCATCACATCATTTCGCAGTATATGCATTTAATTAAATCGAAACATCGACAATTTTTTTTCAATTAAAGTAAAATCAGGATGTGAATATCTATGTCACAGTATTGTAACATTATTTTGACATATAATTTCAAGTCATCGTTTTAATTTTTAGGGAGAAAATGGGCAAAATTCTACATAAATTCATAGCCAACAGTTGCACCGCATATACATAAAAAATGGGAAGCAAATCTTTCAGTCACACCGGGATCCAGTATGATTTGCGACGGGCACATCGCCCCCCCCCCCACCATCCACACCCACCCACCCCAGCCCCCTCCCACATACACACACGGGCACACGTACTCACACGCAAACACACGTATTCACGCACGCACAGCATGACGCACACAGAGGACTGATATACACACATATTGATGTGGTTTTAGGACTTGGCCTACTACCTTGGTTCTAAAACATGTTCTGAGGTCCCAATCTTTACGAACCACTGCTAAATTAATACAGTTGATGAATGACAACGCATATACGTATATTGGTCCAGAACAAATCATATTAATTATATTTAAACTTACGATAAGAAATGGGTATATCTTGAATTTATCACAAATGCACACATGCATCAATTCAGCCAATCAATGTTTCTTTGAGTTCACCCAATTTAAATAAAAAGGTTACATCTTCCGGCTTAATCCATCGACAACCCCAACACCATCCCCACCCCCAACACCACCCCAATAATACAGGATTCACCACCATCATCAACAACACCACCTCCATCCGGTATGTGAGCAGCCTGGCAGGAGGGTCATCCGTGCCTAGGGGGCTATATATATATATATATATATATATATATATATATATATATATATATATATATATATATATATATATATATATGAATTAATTGGCATAATTATTGTACAATAAACTCACCAGAAACACCTTCGATGTTCATAGATTTGGCAATCTTTACGCAACAGTTCTTCCGCCAAATATTGTCTTTATATTCTTTTAAGGATTGGTTATATAACCCTTCATTTTGTCGAACTAATTCTATCAATTTTTCAGTAATTCGATTTGAGTCTGTCATACCGACACGTGTAGCAGAAATGGCCGAACATGCACTTATTTCAGTCAAATAGACACCGGGCTGACGGGCGTTGTAGCGTTTCTGCATGAAAAATCGGCTCATGACCGATTTTATTATGACAGCGCTGCTCTATAGCTCCGAGACGCGCGTCAAACGCTTGGAATGGAAACACTTGCATTAAATAACACATGCCCGATAAAAAAATCACGCACGCGCGGTAAACGCGTCGCGGAAAACGCTTGTAATGGAAACACGCCTTTACGGTTACGGACTCGGACTGACTTCGCCTAGTGAGATTGTCAGCTATGTAGGTAGCTGGCTGGCCGGTGAGAGAGAGAGAGAGGGGGAGGGAGGGAGGGAGAGAGAGAGAGAGAGAGAGAGAGAGAGAGAGAGAGAGAGAGAGGTTACATTTGTTATGTTTTATTAGAATATGTCTCTCTTAGGAATAGATTGCAGTTAAGTAGAATAGGTTTAGAATAGATAAGCGACACGTGACTAGAATTTGGAAATATGTGTGTAAACTATAGAATTAAGAAAGTCCGGTAAACGAGTCATCATTGATAGAATACAGCATTGTATCATCCACTCCATCTATCTCCGCTAGAAGGAAGATCCCGGGCTATACGCGAATGGTAACGGTGGCGAGCTAATCCCCAAATAAGAACTTACAAACCCGGGAACCATAGTATTACTAGATTAGATGACCTGCTACTATATCTTTTCCGTGTGCTAAAGCATTACTAGACTTGATGGCCCGAGACCATATCTTCTCCGTGTGCTACAGTGTGAAAAGACTAGATGCTCTATACTAGATGGTTAATACATTTGCTGGTCTGAGGACATATCAGTATGTTGTTTATGTGAATTGATCATTGCATTCTGGGAGATTATATAAGTTTGGGGAGTATGTGACCTACTTGGCTGTTGCATCATGGGAATACGTTACAATGGCAATCATAGATTGCAGACCATCGCCCTTCCGTTCTTGTCACATTGTAAATGTTTTGGGATTTTCGGATTCGTTTCGGATTTTCAGGATATTTCGAATTTTTTCGGATCACACCCAAGGTTTCGGAATCCTAATGCATGACCAAACCCTTTTCTGTCCTAGGATTTGAGCCAAGCCGGATCAATTGCTTCCATATATCTATATATCCAGAATTTGATTCAATCCAGGATTGGGTTGTTTCATCTGGAGATTCTCTTGCAGGGTAAGTATCGTTGTATTCAAATTTGAAACAAAACGGATCTGTAGTTTTATTAATTCAGCTCCAGAGAGACAGACAGACAGACAGACAGACAGACAGACAGACAGGCAGGCAGGCAGGCAGGCAGACAGACAGACAGACAGACAGACAGACAGACAGACAGACAGACAGACAGACAGACAGACAGACATCTGAGGATATCCTATATGTATCCAGAGTTATTTGGTCAGTGTGTCTTATAAACGAGTTGACAGATGTGATCTGGGAAGATCCCATACGCATGTAGACTGAATTGTCTATTGCTGCATCCTCGGCCGATCCTATAGTATGTAAATGCTAGTTGTGTATTGCCTTCTGGCTAGAGCCTATACGTACTTAAAATAATTGTGTTGGTAGTTGTGGCATTGGGGCATCTCAAACGTATGTAGAATATGCGAATTGGCAGTTATGTCCCAGGAACATCCCATACATATCTACAGCGCAGAACCGCGCGGTGCATTACCCCTGCCGTACGGTATGGTACATTCCACTAAACTACACATTAGTATACGAGATAGCGCCACACAGTACAGTACAGTACAGTGCGGTATCTCCGTAAGTCGGCCACTGCGACCTTGAAGTTCTTGCTTTTTTGTCCTCAACACTCTATAAAATTCTTCAAATCTCAAGTGCAAATGCCATTCAAATATTTCCCAAAGATAAATTGATAATTCAGCAGAAAATCGACAAAAGAAGCAGTAGTATGAGCAGCAACAGCAACAGTAGTATGAACATCAGTTACAGCCACAACATGAACAACATTAGAAACATAAGGGGAGGGAATGGACCTGAGGAAGCTAAAGATTTCGGCTGAGGACAAGACTCTGTGGGCAAAAGCGAAGTATGACTGGTCGGAGTTGATGATTGGTGAGTGGGTGAGTGGGTTTGTGGGTGAGCGAGTGGGCGAGTGAGTGAGTGAGTGAGTGAGTGAGTGAGTGAGTGAGTGAGTGAGTGAGTGGAGTGAGTGAGTGAGTGAGTGAGTGAGTGAGGTGGAGCGGGGTGGGTGGTAGAGCGGGAAAGCTGGAGACCGGAAGAGCGAGAGACTGGGAGAATGTGTGGGAGTGGGCGAGTGGGTGAGTGGATGAGTCGGTGCGACCGTGCATGCGTGCGTGCGCTCTTGCGGTGGGTAGCGGGTATGTCGGTGGATGGGTAGGTGGGTTAGTCGGTGGGTGGATGCGTTGGTGGGCGGGTGGGCGAGAGAGAGAGGGAGAGAGGTGACTGAGTGAGGGAGGGAGAGAGGTGAGTGAGTGAGTGAGTGATTGATTGCGTGCGTGCGTGCGTGCGTGCGTGCGTGCGTGCGTGCGTGCGTGCGTGCGTGCGTGCGTGCGTGCGTGCGTGCGTGCGTGCGTGCGTGCGTGCGTGCGTGCGTGCGTGCGTGCGTGAGTGCGTGCGTGAGCGAGTGAGTGAGTGAGTGAGTAAAAGTGAAAGCGTGGAAGGGTCTGAGAGAGTCAACGCGCGGAGGGGGGGGGGAGTGAGAGAGCGAGAGAGCGTGGGATGGAGGGAGGGAGAGTAGGAGTGAGGGATGGAGGAAGGAGGGAAGGAGGGAGCTTATCGTTAGAGGTGATATCGTTAGGTGTGGTGTGATATGGTGTGGTGTGGTGTGGAGTGGTGTGGTGAGGTGTGGTCTTGTGTTGTGGTTTCTTGCGCACGAAATAATCTAGAAATTAGTTTTTCACATGTCCCTTACGGGGCTCCGTCGTTTTATACGCGGCGATAACGCGTTATAGAAAGGCACTTACATATATAGCAGTGCTATATTAAGCGCCCAGGGGAGCGTTGCTAATTTTCAGGATCTTGAGACGGACGCTTAATACAGAAGACAAGTTTGAATGTATGATTTCTGTATTCTGCGGCTGTAGCAGTAGAAACACCTTAGAGCTGCAATCAGTCCTTCCTCGTTTTTGCCCGCTGTGTCTTGCCCTCAGCCGAAATCCTTAGCTTCCTCAGGCCCATTCTTGACTTGAGCGTAGTCCTGTTTTTTTAGGTCATCTCATAGGACCCTTAGCAGATTTATGCAATGCCGTCCTCTACTGACTTTGTATTTTCTGGCTCCGAGTAGGGCGAATTCTAAGGCTCTCTGTGCAGGTGTCCCTTCTGGCATCCTTAGCACGTGGCCAAACACGGACCATCTTTGCCGGCCGACTTTTACAGACCGCGACGAAGTATTACACATCGTGTATAGTGCATCATTAGAAATTATGCTGTCAGGCCATCGGCGTCCAGCGATGGTGCGTAGGTGTTTGCGGTGGCAGGCATCGAGTTTGTCTAGAGCTGCCTTTGGAGCTGCCCAGCTGTTACAATTTTACAGCATCAAGGATACGCAGGTCGCATTGTATAAACGTAGCCTTTTAATCAAGGGAATCTGGACTGGAAAGCTATGTTCCCCATGACGCGGCGTGCGGAAATGTCAACGGTACTGCAAAGCAGTGAGCCCACGATTTTGCTTTCTCTCCATGGTTCGCCGCCACGAAGTGGATTGCCATTTTCTTTAGTTTCATGCTTTTTCGATAGGTATAAGCGGGTGAAGAATGAGGATAGTTATCGTAGGTGGGTATGTTTGTGGCTCAATTCTTTAGTCCGTGGGCTGGCGGGGCCCACCTGGATACCCCACCCCCACTAATTGACGAAACTGTATTTTTCTAACAGCTTTCGATGCCCTCTTTAAGATTATGTATGTTAACATGCGATAAACTGGGACTCAATATGGTTTTTGATGGGTTATATTAGAGGTAATACCCACAGTGAAGCAGACCATATTAAGGGGTAGGGGTATTAACAACTGAGAGATCTTTTGCTAGAATTATTGTACATTGGTGATCGACCACTCAAAATGTTGCTCATTGTATTGTCTACGATTGCATATGGGCTACATGCAAATCGGTTTCAGAATGAGATCGGCAGGGGTCAAAAGGTCACAAAAATTCGCGACAACTTAAAATCTAGCAACTTTCCGTTGCCATAACTGACCAAGCACCGGTAAACGAACATTCTAGTTTTAACAGCTTAAGATTGATCTTAAGGCACCATTTAACACATATAATGAGTAAAGGTTTACTCATTTAATAGACATAGACTATTGTTACTGACAGCACAGCCAATTTTTGAGAATCGATGAAGAATGCATTCATTGTAAATTAATTAAGTAGATTTTAATAGGATCGTTGTAGATTGGTGATAGACCGCTCAAAATTTTGCTTATAGTATCGTCTATGATTGTATATGATTTACATGGACATCAGTTTCATAATGAGGTCGGCAAAGGTCAAAAGGCCACAAATCTTCGCCACGGCTTAAAATCTAGCAACTATATGTTGCTATCATTGACCAAGCACCGGTAAAGGAACATTCTAGTTTTAACAGATTACGATTGATTATAAGGCACCATTTGACAAATATAATGAGTACAAGTTTACTCATTTAATAAAATAGTGTTACTATGACAACTGACAGCATAGCCAATTTTTGAGAATCGATGAAAAATGCAATCATTGTAAACTAAACTTGAAATGAGCATATCATCGAATCACACCACTTGGCTCGAGTTACTGTTCACTCTATACAGTCCAGCCATTATTCTGAGTGGGTTCAGGGATGTATGGCTTTGGTGCATGGGATCGCTTCCAAATAGCTACCTGATAGGTAACCCTCTTTATGTGCACGCGGAGGTAAACGCTCAGGGGAGGTAAGGTGGATAAGTCAACGTTTTTCTTGGGATTGATATTTTTCTCTGCATCACCACATTTTGCCATTAACATTGAGAAACGAAGTGTGTCAACGTTTGTTATGGGAGTGATCTTGTACATTCCGCAGGTGAAATTCTCTAATTGAAGAAAGAGATTCTCTGTGATGTCCCATGAGGGCATACAGAGCCAAAAGGGAAGAACAGTAAAGCGGTGTACAATACTTAGCCAATTTTTAAATGTCCAACAGCTTTCGATTGTTTTCAGAACCGGTATCAAATAATACGCGTGTCTTCATGATCTGGGCACAGCACAGGCGAATTAAAACTGCATCGCTAGGTGAACTTCTGATACGCACAAAAACATAGCCCTCTTTTGTAGTATAAGAACAAAAGAGAATAAACCCTTAAGTGTGTCTGTTTCTTCTGGGTCACATTCTATGGCGTGTTTTCAATTTTTGCTTTTTTATTGATTCAAATAAATCTGTATTCCTGTCAAGTCTCTCTGTTATAAAAGTCTCTTTGGCCAGTTTCCCAATTGACTCAGCAGCCATGATATCAGTTTGGATATGGGTAGGTGCAGGAGCACCAGCCCCAATACGGAACAGATTATCATTATAATCGAAACTGAAAGGATTCATGAAGCTTTCTACGGACTCCATTACATTTACAGTGGCTGCCTCACCTTTGCGTACCTGTGAAGGACGGACATCCCAATGTCTATTGTTCCTATCTGTCTCGTCTGTCATATCTTCCATTTGGAGCATTGTTTCCACATTTCTTGCTCGTTCATGTGCCGTCTTTCCCCAACGTCGATGTGTATTATGGTTATTCAAGATAACAGATACGCCAGCCACGCGTCCTACTGCTCATGCATGCGATGTTGCGTGCTTTATAAATGTCTCCTCTATTGTTTTGTATACTGCCCACAAATTTCCAGGCACAACGGATCTTACAAAACTCATAGCACCTAGCTTAATCAGCTCCGTTGCTCTGGGGTGTGATTCTTCTTTGCTTGCCAAGAAAACAGCAAGGTAGGTAACATACCTTGCATAATTCTGCCCATCAAAAGTAAAGAACAGGTCGGCCATTCGATTGCGACATGTTCCGTACAGATTGTAATTGTGTGTCTTAACGGCATGTAGGAGCGACCACAACGACCAAACATGGGCCATGTAAGATAACCAAAACTGGGCAGTCTTACCTAATTCGGCATTGCTAACTCACAGTCGCAACTCTGAGTAGTCATTTAGATATGAATGATATGCTGTATCATTCGACAATAGTTCGAAATTCTCTTTGGTTCTTGCTTCCAATAATGTGGTTACTTTTGCCAATGAATTTGGTGGCAAATTCTCTAATAATTGGACCCTTTCGTAGAATGGTATTTGTAGAGTAGCCATCGTTCAAGACCTTCAGCCATTGCTTTGTGGCAGTAGATGGCCTGACTATAATTCGCGCCAGACAGCACACCTTTAATATATCCGGAAGACATCAGGCCAGATTCTAGTAGAATCCCAGTGGATCCAAATCCACCCATCTTCTTTCCTATATGATTTTCATATAGGCGCATGCCAAATGCAAAGTACCAATCATAACTATGTGATCCTTGTAGTAGTCTGGGCCTTTCCATATGATGGGATAAGCCTTCATACACACGCCTAGATCAAAGTTCGTTATGGCATATTTCTGCCCAACATCTTCCGATGCCTTTTTGGACATTCTTAGACACTCTTTTACAGTGGCATATTTTGTTATTGATCAAATGCTTTCTAATTACATCTTACTTCTTTGATTTTTAACTCCTGATGCCGTATATGTTGCTTGATTAGCGTATAAAACCGATCTATATGTACAGGAATTACTTTACACAATTTCGATTCGATGATTCGCTCATTTCATGTTTAGTTTACAATGATTACATTTTTCATCGATTCTAAAAAAATTGCTATTCTGTCAGTTGTCATAGTAACACTATTCTATTAAATGGGTAATCTTTTCCAAATGGTGCCTTTTAATCAATCTTAAGCTGTTAAGACCAGAATCTTCCTTTAGCGGTGCTTAGTCAGTGATAGCAACATACAGTTGCTTGATTTTAAGCTTTGGCGAAGATTTGTGACCTTTTGACCTCTTCCGGCCTCATTATGAAGCTGATTTGCATGGAAACCATATGCAATCGTGGACGATACTATAAGCAACAGTTTGAGTGGTCGATCACCAATCTACCCCGATTCTATCAAAATATACTTAATTAGTTTACAATGAATGCATTTTCATCGATTCTAAAAAAGTGGCCATGCGTCAGTTGTCATGGTAACAATATTCTATTAAATTAGTAAACTTTTACTCATTATATTTGTCAAATCGTGCCTTTTGATCATTCTTAAGCTGTTAAAACTTGAATGTTCCTTTACTGGTGCTTGGTTGGTGATAGCAACATATAGTTGCTAGATTTTAAGCTGTGGCGAATATTTGTGATCGTTTGACCTCTGCCGATCTCATTACGAAACCGATTTGCATGTAACGCATACGCAATCATAGAGGATGGTATAAGCAACTTATTGAGTGGTCGATCACTAATCTACAATGATTCTGTCAAAAGATATCTAAGTTTTAATACCCTACCCCTTACTACGGTCTGCTTCACTGTGGGTATTAACTCTAATATAACCCATCAAAAACCATATTGAGTTCCAGTTTATCACATGTTACACGGACTACTTGTGTCAGTCAAATTTGTTGACCGTCGTCAGATTCGTGTTAAGAGGTTTTGGCCAGGTGAGGGTCACAGAAACAAATTCCTGGGGATTCATCCTAAGTTCGCTCTAGACCGTAACCTCTTATTTACTAAGTTTGGTGAATTAAAATAATTTCTCATTGAATGTCGACTTTCAGGCGAGGAGAATATTATTTTTGAAATTTTACCACTGGAATGGCTGGCTCGGTTATCGAGCCAGTCATTCCAGTTGTAGATTTTCGAAAATGGCGTTTCTTTGATCTGCAGATAGACATTCCTTAAGACGATTGTAGAGACGAGGTTTGGCTGGCTCTCGCTTGAAATGGTTTAGAACATACTTCTTAAAATGTCAGCCATAATCATTTTATTAGAAAATATTCTGATATTCAGAACAAAGGCACCTCGTCATATGATGCGTCCGGATCCGTGAAATAGCGTATATATGTACTAACGTATTTCTCTCTAGATATTTTGCCAGAATTATCCAAATCCATAGACTTAAATGCCCTGGATATCCAGGCTTTGTCGTTTGCTCTACACGTGAGCTGATAGAAGAATGAGATTTCATCCTCACTAATATATCCATCGTGATCCTCATCCATAACGTCAAACGCACTGCCAAACCAGCCAGACCATTTCGCCTTAAATACCCGGGGACGCTTTAAAAGAAACCAACAGCACGCCTCTACCCACTCATCACGTGTGTGCCAGCCTGAAACAATAATAGCATGAACATTATGACCTTGCAAACCCTCGCCCCCATCATCGCATTTTAGGCTACACATTCTTTTAATGTTTTAGATTTATTTAGCTTTTTCGGATTTCCTAGATTTTTTTTGGTCACGAGCAATGGACCTTTCCGGTTTTCGCTATGCCCCGCCCATTTCTAGCTAGGCTTCACGCACACATCGTCCGTGTTGGAATCGATCGAACACTGAAATCTCTGTCTACCAATTTCCAGATATACTATACAGATAAGCTGTTAAATATGTTGAAACTAATTTGACTGGGTGCCCAGATAATAAGTTTCAAAATATTCAGCGGCATGTTTATTAAATAGTCGCGTAGTTGATTGTGACGTAATATGATGGATGGATAAACTGCAAAGGTCCATTGTGTAATACTAGTGTATGGTGTCACCAATTCTTGTGCTAAAATTTGCACCCAATCGGACCCGTATCTTCTGGGATATTCATAGATCCAGAATTTGATACAAGGCAGATTGTTTTTTTTATCAGCCTGGAAATTATCCTTCAACGTACGAGTCTTTGTTGGCTTAAAATTTCAACCATATAGGATCACTACCTTTTATATACAGCTCTGGACGCGGACATGCAAATACAGCAACACACGCACACACTGATATGCGCGCGCGCATGTACACATGCACGTGTGTATGCACGTAGGAAGGTACGCACGCACGCGCACATGTACTTACCCCCACACACGCACGCACGTACGGACTGACGCACGCTCATCCACGTGCACACGCGTATGTACACATACACACGCACAGTCAGAGGTGTTACGTATAACTATATCTGCCTCTATCGCACCTTGATCTCTCCCGTGATATTCCGCGGCTAAGGTGATCAGCTGATCAATGCTACTCTGGAAACGTGTTAGCGTCTCCTGATCAGTGCTTTTGTACTTCGCCACGAAGATATCCGACACACCGACCCGTATCGAATTGCTGTCAACTAAACCTGTAGGTGATGCGTATGCCACATGGTTAAGATGAAGCCTTTCTTTCAAATTAGCCAGACAATCTGCCATGCCTTTAATTCTGGAAAATAAAATAGAGGTATTGAATAATGGTATTGCAAATATAGTACAATTAATCAGTTTCTCATCGGAAAGCTGTGGAGCCGTAGTAGGAAGGTACGTAGAGTTAATCTATGGTTGGTATTCATTGCTACAGGTACCGGCACTGGCCTTAGAATGTCATGCTCTCTCAAATATTTAGAAACGATCATCTAATTTTGTGCCAATAAGATTGTTCTTATTTGAGACCGATGAACCTCAAGACCACCAACCACATTGATCGACCATCTCATAGGTTCAGAATGCATTGAATATAGTACACAACTCAAACAACAAGGACGACGACGACGACGACGGCGACGACGACGACGAGGACGAGGACGACGAACTAAACAATGACAACAGCAACACCAGCAGCACCACCACCACCACCACGACCAACAACACCAATACCAACACCACAATCAACGGCAACAACAACAACAACAACAACAACAACAACAACAACACCAACAACAACAACACCATCGTCAACAGCGTTGATAGCACCAACAGCAACAGCACTCGGACTTGCAACAGAAGCAACAACCGCTGCAACAACCATCGCATCAGCAAGAACAGCAAATGCAGGACTATCTGCAATCGCAACAGCAGCAGAAACCACGACGTCGACGCCGACGTCGACGCCCCCGCCGCCGCCGACGGCGACAGCGGCGGCGGCAGCGGCGGTGACGAGGTTGATGACAGTATCAAATTCGTTACTGAGCACACATTGCCTGTGATGTTGTCGAACCACGAACTGGTTCACATTTGTTATTGCTCACAACATTGTCAAGCTGATAGTTATGTCTTATTGACATATAATGCCATTTGCTATTCCAGAGGGCTTCTGAGTTCAGTCAGTTAGTCAATCAAGCATATACTGAGTTCGACTGAGCTGTCGCCAATAGCTGCAATGCTAAAGGAAATCTCACCTCGGATGATGCTATATAGCGCACATGAAGTATATGTGTAGTTTCTTAGAGTGCTACCATGTCATCATAACAGCAACCATACAGATATGCTCTTGCATATATCGAAACTAATTTGACTATAATCTGCTTCTGTCTCAAAGTAGCTTCAAAATATCCAACATGATAAATATTACATATTACGTAATGTGCTGTACCGGCACATGTATGATATCACACACGATGGCTTGAGAAGACACAATGGAGACGACCACAATTCAACAATAGCCCGATGGTAAAATGCAAATGATTGCGATACATTGCTAGGAAGTGCATGATTTAGAAGCTATGTGTCACGGGCTATCAGTACAATAGATCATTTGAAATGAGATAAGTATCCATATGATATATAAGGGTGTCATAATGTCATATATGCAGGAATGGAGCGAGCTATGATGTGCAGAATGATGGCGCACACCAAACAATACATTAGATCTGGCAACGTATGTGGCTGAAGAAAATTAAAATTGCAGTCATTCCAACAAGCTCACCTAGGTTTTGTAGATCGCGTATTTAATATAATAAGCTCAAGGGCCTGTGATGTTCACATGGACCATGAGCATTCGAATCATTTCCCTTTAAATAGACATTCCAAGATGACCTACAACTAAAATGAACAAGCACAGTTTTCGTTTCATATTGAAGATTTTGGATCTCCGGGTATGACTTGGTGAATGGTTTCCTTGATGATGATTTCCACTTCGTCAACGGCAAGATTATGATGTTAGCGGTTGCTGCGACAACCTCTTACCGATGATGAAGACGGATACTGACAGTCGGCTCGCCTCGTCGAGAAGATGAATTACGATGATATTTATTAGAGACTGTCGGGCCTATCTGACTCTGAAGAAATACTGGTTCGGATTGGAAGTTTCCTCCAACTCTGGAATCTAAAGCTAATGATGACCAAACTAGTGCCTTACTTTTGTAAGAGGATACATTTTATTAAAACTGATATTAACTGTACAAAACTGATAAAGTAATTTGGAGCATAAATCGCTCAAAGACAAAGAGTACCTTGCTGGTACAAATCAAGTATCTATTCTACTCTATACTAGCCACGAACGTAACACCAGCGATGTGCTACGTGAACCCTGATGTTGGATTGATTAACTTTCTCTAACTGAAAGTGCTCCTTTTATAGCCCTCAGAATTTCTGAGGTTATATACATATCGAGATATTTAGATCTATACATATTGAGATATTTAGATCTTGTTCTGATGATTCTTCCAGGTATCTTATAAGCACAGCTTGATTGGCCCGGACAATCAGTCCACCAATCAACTTCTGCTTATTCCTTCCTAGAAGTTCCTACCTACTAAATGTTGGTCGTTCTGACCAATCAACGATCCTTTCATTTCGTTGTTGGATGTAAAACCTATTCTGTTTAATTCTTTGTTACAGAGTTTGATCGTTGCTCATTGATCGTGACGTCATTCTGACCAATCAAACTCTGTGCTATTCTTCTATGGAGATGATGCCTCACATAGACAAAGCGGTGGTAGCTGGTTCTGATTTGATGCGATCTGTCAGCTAACTAACAACATTACGGAATGTATTGTTGTAGCATGCCATTGTATGAGTGACATATAGTTGATATACAAATTTTGATTATGTTATTAATTCCTACAGGACGCTACAATGTCCATGTCCTGTCCATTGCCTATTGATGATAAAGCCTGTAGGATACTAGGCACATGAGCTGTATGATCTCATTGCCAGCTGGTGTTGTTCTATTCTCGTATGAGAATCAGAATGCCTAACGTCATCAACTACGTCCCTTTGTCACGTCCGATTCCAGTGATTCTTATACATTGATTATTTTCTAAGCTACCGATCCAAACGACTGCTGAATATTATAAAAGTGTATGCCGACTGAACAGCAACAACTTTCATCTAAAACTATTTCCAGGTACACATCAACTCAGAACCGTGGGACTTATTCTAATTAATTCGACTGTTTCAATTTTTGATTATAAATCTTCATCCAACAATCCTGATCGTGCTATACTCGCATATCATCCGATTAGCATCATCACCAGCTGATGTCAACTAGTTACCGTATAATAATAAACTAAATAATAATATATACAGTCAACCGGTCCATTAGCTCACCTGGTATTTTCAAATTATAAATTTCACTTAGGACTTACTCGTAAATATAAGATATCCAGCGGGGTCATGACTTCCCACAAGACAATCCCATATCTACAATATGTTGACGCGTACCGCCATAGGATCGTTCCACTCGGGCCGTTGATTTAGGATGAGTAGCGTTTTAAATGATTCGGGAAAATGTTCAGTAAATTCTCGATGGTACCAAAGAATCAACCAATCAGAGTTTTGATTATAACTTTTAGAACCTACCACCATAAGATTCTTCCGGTCAAATTTGCTTAATATTTACAAAGCGGTTATGGTGATGCGTTTTGACAATTTTTCACAAATTCTAAGATTTTCACCAAAAACAATTGACCAAGCATAAGTCTGAATAGTGGTTCTAGAGTTTACCAAGAACGATAAGGTTCGCCTAGCCCAATTCCGTTGAAATCTGTCTAGCAGCTAAGCCTCGCTTTGGCAATTTCCAGTAAATCTTTAATAAAATCTAAGATTTTCACCTAAAAAAAATGACGAGGCAAAATTTTGAATATAAGTTGTGGCAAAGCCTACCACCATAGAAATCTTCCAGCCAAATTTGGTTGAAATCCACAAAGCGGTTAAGGAGGCGATGTGCTTTGACAACGTCTGGTGCATTTTTCATAAAATTTAAGATATTCCACTCAAAAATTTACCAAGCGAAATTATGAATATACTTTCTGGAACCTAACACGATATGGTTCTTCTAGCCAAATATGTTTGAAATCCACCAGCTAGTTAAGCAGTAGATGCGTTTTGTCACTTTCTTGTAAATTCTTTACAAAATCTCAGTTTTCACCAAAACATTGACCAATCAAAAATCTCAAGAGGAGTTCTAAATCCTACCTCGCTATGATCCTCAAACCTAAATTTGGTTGAAATTTGTCAAGAAGCTAAAGAAGAGATGCATTTTGAG
This sequence comes from Chaetoderma sp. LZ-2023a, assembly GCA_034401795.1. Taxonomy (NCBI): domain Eukaryota; kingdom Metazoa; phylum Mollusca; class Caudofoveata; order Chaetodermatida; family Chaetodermatidae; genus Chaetoderma; species Chaetoderma sp. LZ-2023a. Next base: position 61,612,763 of record CM067375.1, read on the forward strand.
AATTGCTGGTACATTTTTTTTACAAAATCTAAGATTTTCAACCCAAAAAATTCACTAAACAAAATTCTGAACAAAAATTCTAGAGTCTACTACTCTAGGATCCTTCCAGGTAAATTTATTTGAACTATGTCAAGAAACTAAGGCGGAGGTGCATTTTGACACTTTCCAGCAAATCTTATACACAATTTAAGATTGACCAATCCAAAATTTGAATAATGTTCTAGACCCTACCTCCATGGTATCCTTCTAGCCAAATTTGGTTGAAATCTGTAAAGAAGCTAAGGAGGAGATTATGTTTTTACACTTTCCGATAAATCTTTTACAAAATCTAAAATTTCGCCCTAAATATTTACCAATAACAATGCTGAATAGAAGCTATAGAGCCTACCACTTTAGGATCCTTACAGGTAAATGTAGCTGAAATCCGTCAAGAAGCTAAAGATGATATGCATTTTGACACTTTTCCGTGCATTTGTGTACACAATATAACATCTCCACCAAAAAAGTTGACCAATTAAAACTTTGAATAGACGTCAGGCAACGGTGGTTAAAATTCGCCAAGTAGTTTAGGATTAAATACGTTTTAAAGCAGAAGTTGACGGATGGACGGACGGACGGACGGACGGACGGACGGCTAGACGGACGGTTGCCATGGCATAAATCCACTTGGCCATTATGGCCAGGTGAGATGACAATGTATGTTTTGCACTTTATATACAACGGCTGATATTACAGCCAGAAAAATAGGGCGCCGCCAGCAACTTGAGATGGGTTGGGAAACGCACAGTTGGCGACTAGAGATGGGTTGGGAAACGCACAGCTGGCGACTAGAGATGGGTTGGGAAACGCACAGGCGAGGTCTGAGCGAGGACTTTCTCCTCCCAAAGAAAGATTTCGATTTTTCCTCACCGGATAATTGTGAAAATTAGATTTTGTAAGAAGACATATCATGCATCCTTGCTGATTACCGGCATCATTATGTTATATTAAAAATTTTATTATAATTTATTAATCAGTTTATTAAACAGTTTTGAATCGGAAAACAATGTTGACTAAATTTCCAGCCAGATTTCAGTTAAAATATTCAACAGAATGTTTCTTATACCATACGAATTAGACCTAATTGACCTCCGCTGTCAACATCAACGACGGCATCGTTTAACGATTTGACTCTGCGAACCCGATTTATAAATTGTAATGCAGTCATTCCCGAAATATACTGTACGGCTTCCAGTCAAATCTCTTTCAAAGTATTCAACAGATTAATTTATATATCGAAAATAATTATTTCCCGTGTTTGGTCTGCTTGGGTAATGGCTAACTAGTAAATACTAGTTGTAATTTCATGAGTTGGCGAATCATCTGTGTGGAAATTATTGGCAAGGAAAGTGCCTTACATGCCATACCGCTCACTACCCCTGGAAAATATCCATCAAGACTCGCTGTATCACGCATCAAGGTATGTTTTTGCGTGTAAATAAAGTTCATTTTACAGGTCGGACAAAATGTGTTATGATGGCTAATTAAATGACCTTCAGGTAATCGTGGTAAGCAAGTCACACTGATCTACATTTGATAGGTAACAGATTGCGTATGGTGCATACGTACATCATGTTCCGTGACAATGCTTGGAGATTTGTCTAACTACACCTCGAACAGAATCATGGATCGTGACGGACAAAGATTTAATTTGATAAAGCGTAATTTATATATGTCAACCGGACAGCCATTGTCACGCATGGGCTCGCACATGGATGGAATGATGACGGTGCTATGTAATCGGCGGCAACATGTTCTTCTGTCACTAGCTACGAAAGAATCAACAACAACAACAACAACAACAACAACAGCAACAACAACAACAACAACAACAATACCACCACCACCACCACTACCACCACCACAAAACCAAACAACAACAACAACAACAACAACAACAACAACGGTAGCTGCATCATCATTTCTGAATGCATCAACACCCAGTGGGAACTTTGTTATGAATCTCGTGTAATAAATTTGTTGAAGGAAATGGGACGTGAACCATCACATGGATATCTTTGTTGGTGCGTACACTCACGTGTGCGCGTGTGTATATGCGTGCGTGCGTGTGTGTGTGTGTGCATGCGTGCATACGTGAGTGGTTGCGTACGTGAGTGGACGCATGCGTGTTTGTGCGTGCACGGGCATGTGGCTGTGTAAGTATATGTGACTGTGCACGCCGCCATTTGAGTGTGTATTAATTTGTGTGTATGTGCATGATTGCGTGCGTTCGTGCCTGTTTGCGTGCGAGATTGTGTGCGTGCGTGCGCGCGTACGTGCGTGGGTGCGTGTTTGTCTTCGTGATTTCCTGCGTGTGCGCGTGTGTGTTTGTCTACTAATATGTACACGGTGCGATTAATATGCAACTCACTCAGAGGTCCTGGGACAGATCGCGTCTTATTGATGCACACACTCCTTTTTCGACTAAATAAATGTCCTGAAAATATCGTGTCTATCACAAAACAAACAAAACCAGCCAGGCGTGAAAAAACTACCTACGCTTTTATATGTTAGTGAAATACAGCCGTTTACACTTCGATGAACAATTGTTTTGGATGCGGTTATAACTTGTCATACCATCCCTTAAATATATAGTACGAACGTATACCGTAGATGCAGACGCACTGTATTAGGTAGTAATATTTCACCTGGTGTGAATAGTACATCGGGGCTAAACTAAAGTTGACATCTAATGAAACAGCGAGTAAAAAGCAAAATACCTGACAAGAACACTGGTTACGGAAATGTCAGTACCCGCGCTGCGTGACAAAAGCAGTTACATTCCAGCCATACTATCAATCCTGACTTAATTAACTCACAGATACACGACACCATAACTGTAACAAAGAACTGCTCAGGAAAATTTCATACACAGAGGATAATTACACTGGTCATGTAAAATAAACAACAAAGATGTTCTACAGTTGGCGCGCTGCCCTCGCTGGAATTCTTCAGCAATACAAGCGTCCTGGTGCTTACGATCTCTTTGAGGAACCGCCGAGTAAGGACTCATGAAAAGATGCAGGAACACGTGCGTTAAGGTGTGCATGACACGACTGGTATAACTTTGAATAAATAGATCACACATGCGTCAATATTTCATAACATACACACCGATTCGCTTGAAATGTTCTCTGTTAATAACAAAAACAACCTTTTATCAGTATCTGACAGCCTACCACCAACAGCTGCTCGATTCCCAACTGTAAATGCATTACCTGCACTGGACGTAATCAGGCCAATTTATTTACTCAGAAGGATTCCCTTCCACCATAATTTCAATGAAAATGAGCAAAATTTGGGGAATTTTCTAATACCTCTTTGATGAAAAATGAGAGGAAATCAATATGTTTAATAACAAATAAACATGTACGATCGTATTCAGCAGAAAAATCTATACTAGAACCAATTACAAATATCACGTGTGCCAAAGGTAATTTCGGCGACACCGCTTTCGATATCTGCACATTGGTTTCAAATGCAGGGCTACGTTAGCCATACTTGTAGTGACGTAAATACGGTTTGAAGATGTTCCGGTGCTCTTTCGTCTAAACCTAGCACTGATAATCTACTTAAACTAAACTGGAATTCGGAAAGGAATATACTTTTTAGATCTACATATAAACAAAGAACGATACTAACTTTATATAAAACGATAACTTTTATTAAACTTATACACGAATACTAATATGGTCGTATTGCAGGCTTGTACAATTATCATAAGAATACTTGTGAAGATAACAGATTAACTTAAATTGATACCCACGAAACGTTCGTGCTGTTCGTTACGGAACCGAGATGGTAAAGGTTGCACATACAACGGGCAGAGGCATTATATAGGACTCGAACTGAGTAGGCGCGTGACATTCTATAATGACGTCAAACAGGGTTTCCCCTGTGATTCCCAAGCTTTCTAGTGATTTGATTGGCCGGCCATACATCTAAGACAATCAGATCAAAGAGGTTCTAACTGGCTTGAAAGTGATGAAGATTGACGGCTTTTTCCAAACATTCGTTATTTGACAAGCTCATCAACCAAGCATATCAGTCGTAGTTTCGTATTCTTCGAATTTTGTTTTGTTGTGACAACACTGCTGATGACCCTAATTCTAAATCATTATGATTGCCCTATAGTGATGCATAAGCGTATTTAGCCACCAGTGCCAACGGTCCTTATCCATCAAGCTACACCGCAATCTGATCCCTGACCCATCACGTGCGGATGATGTGGTCATAGAAATCCCTAATGTTCCAGCAGTGTTTGCCCGAAGTCGTCACCTCAATAAGTTAACAGAAACAGAACTGGTTTTATTGAGCATGCTACTATAGCCAGCCATATACTATGTTTGATTCTCAAAATAATCTTCTAAAACTTCGTCTTGCAAGATGCTGATACATTATATACCGAGAAAATATCCTTAAGACATCCTCGTATCTAATCTACCAATGTCTTGCCGCACAACGCATTATTCCGCATTTTATTCTTAACCCTTCCTAAAGATAGAGGTCTTATTTCGCAGGTGATACATAGCATCCGTATTGGCAGCACACTAGTATAACATTATTCAGTCTAGACACAGCTTTTGGTCACAGCGACCAAATCGCTATCTTTCCTGAAACGGATTAATTCAAACAGAACACGGGTACACAGTAATTTACATCGTGTGGGCACCTGATATATAGCAACTGCACCGAGCAACAGCTCACGATAAGCTACTTTCTATTGCTGTAATAATATCACGCCATTGTCTATTCAGTTTATAAAACAGCCCCTCATAACTCGTAAAACTGTCATCCATAACCCGTGCATTAAACACAGCAATGCCTGCTCCTGCGCAATCGTTGATAAAGAACCTGATTTCCTATATAAACCTATATTCAGTGACTGTCCTAATCGATCAGTTACTCTTTTTCACGCATTGCTAATTATACGATAAAGTTGCATTATGAATATTCACGAATGAGATGACGTGTTTACATAAGGTCGAATACAATGTCAAGCACACAGGGTTAAAGGTCATAAGCAAATATTCGTACAAGTCCCAAAGGATTCTCAACGGTCTCGGCGGTCTTAAGGTAGGGATTGTCATTGTATTTCGACTATATTGTAGATGGCTGCTAAAATTGCGTTTGCGTACGTACTTTAACATCTACTGACAAAATAAACTTAAAGCTGAGGCGCAGACAAAGCCTACTCTAAAGTTTCTAAACATTAAACACCATCAGCGCAGCACTTTAAGTCTGATTGAACTTACCGATTGAGAATATTTTATTAACAAATATAATCCTAACCTATGTTGCTAAATGACCAATCCCCGACGTCTGATAGCTGGATTGCCAAACACAGCCGCCTGGCCTAACTAAGAATTATGATTTAAGCTTTCTTTTACACTTGAAAATAACCTACCACTATATCATAACCAGTACCTAGCGGGATAACCGACCAACCGACGATGAAACACGAACGACCTGGTTTGATTGGCGTCTGTCGAGTCCTTGATTCCAAGCAACTTTAACAGCTTTAACACTGGTACCAATTTACACTCGTGGATTGAGAGAAAGAGGCATGGAGCGATGGAGAGTGTCTATGTTTCCAGCGGCGGCTCAGGCGTGAACCTGGTTCTCCGGTTACATAGTCATGAGTGTTAGGAACAACACAAAGCTGTCACTCATTGTATTCTGTCTCGCTTAACCCCTCTTGTGTCAACAGCGCCTCAGAGCGCGCACACTACTACTTGATATACCAATTCACCTTTCCAGAGTATCCATCCATCATCAGACCTCGTATGACGTCATAATCAGCTCAGCGCGTGTATGGTGACGTCATAATCATTACGTCACAAAGGGTTCCATATAGACCGTCACCAAATCTCAAATACTCCGACACGTTGTATGATTTGTATGTCTTTGTAATTCTTTGCTATTTAAGAACCATGCTTTTGAATATTTTGAAAATAATTTGACTGGGCGCTGTTGCTGCTTTAGGCAGCAGCAGCACCCAGTCAAATTACTTTCAAAATATTCAACAGCTTACCTATTTAGTCTTCTTGAAATAGATTGTCAGGGAGTTCAGAGATCGATCGATCCGAACACGAGCGAGGGGTGGGTGGAGCTTAGCTAGAGATGGGCGGGGCATAGCTAAAACTGGAAAGGTCCATTAAACACTTTGATGGTCAATATTTTAAATTAAAGTGGCAGTAGTAAAGAAAATTACAGTTTTTTTATTTAGCCAGTGTCTATCTGAAGGCCGAGAGAAGAGAGAAGAATATTTTTTCACTAGAATGACTGGCTCGGTTAGTGATTCTAGTGGTACATATTCAAAATTACCCCTCTCTAGACGTTTCAAATAACCATGTCTGAAGACCAAAGCAAAGTTGTTTTTTGGTCAGTTTGACCATTAAATGGTTAAGTTGACACAAGAGGGGTTGAATATATAACAGTGACGTCATTGCATCTGCCCAATCATGTCAGTGCAAGCATATGCCAATCTTCGAATATTCAAAGGTCGCTTAAAGTAGTGATTAGTTGGCGTCTACGTAATGTTCGTTATGCACACGGTCTGAGTTAGCTCTTGTCTCGTAAATTCAGCTGTTGATTGCTATTCGATGGGTGTGCGTCAGTGTGTGGCTACCCTGCCCGGCCATATGCATAATGACTGTTGTTCACCGCATGGGAGCGATTCTAGGCATGAACGTGGGATGTTTACGTCAGTGTGGGTTAGTCCATCTGTGCGTTAGGCCTTGGCACATTGTGCCATAAAAATAACCGAACATGTGACTGCAACTGTCATCAAAAATATTATTTGATTGGCAGGCATTACTATTATATGTATGATTACTGTATTCTGCGGCTGTAGTAGTATAAACACCATATAGCTGCAATCAGTCATTCTCCGCTTTTGAGCAATGTGTCTTACTCTCATTCTTGACCTGAGTGTACCGAGGCCTGGTTTCTTGAGGTCACCTCGTAGCATGCTTAACAGATTTATGCAATCACGTCCTTTCCTGGATTCAAATTTGTTGGCTCGAAGTAGGGCGAACCGCAATGCTATCTGTTCTCGTGTATCTTCTGTCATCTTTAGCATGGACCATCTTTGCTGGGCGACTTCTACGGCCAGCGGCGATGTGCTATACATCTTGTTTAGTGCATCGTTGGAAATTATGCTGTATGGCCATCGGTGTCCAGTGACGGTACAAAGGTGTTTGCAGTGGCATGCATCAAGTGTACGTAGTGCTGCTTTTGGAGCTGCCCAGCTGTTACAATTATACAGGATACACAGGTTACGCTTTCTAAACGTCGTCATTTTGTCAAGGGCATCTTTGAAAACAATTTCTAAAGTACATTTCTAAAAAAAATGGATATTCCATGCTACATATATTCATGCATTAAGATTAAAATCATATTATTTCCGATTTCATTCTGTATACCCAACCATAACACGGTTGGTGACATATAGTACAAACCTGATGACTATTTTGAAAGCGACCAGACTGAAAGTTTTTATGCACTAGTCAGCAACACCTTTCAGTCAAAATTTTCTAAATACCCGGAAGTCTTCACGTGATATTCGCCTGAATCTTGTCTGTGAGAATTCAGAATGAAAATGGTTTATCCGGTCCAAGAATAAATTTCTAGTGCAATGCAGCGCAAATATAACCCAATATGTTTACAAAATAAACTAAAACCTGCTGTCAAATATTTTGAACCTAACTGGATTTGAAGACAAGGCAGCAATTGCCTTTCGATAGAATTACGCCCAAAATACAAAATAAAACATTTACTAACATGTTTCTGTTTACGTTTTTTGCGACATGTTATCTTACTTTTGAGTTTCCCTGTATATAGGCAATATTTATGGAAAGTTAACAAATTACGGATGTCCAAATCCTGATAAATTCCACCAAGCTGCTCACTGGTGATTATATTTGTTTTCTCGCGGCACACTGTGATACCTGGGGAGCAAGGTGCCCAAATTTTGGATTTTTTGGACCTGTCTGCTGTCAAAGTATGGCATATGCCAAAATGATCCTTGAACGAAGGCGAATACCATCTCACTAGACATCCTTGCGGATCTGGATGTTAAAGGTCACTTTGCTCTTGAAATGTAGGTCAAGGTCATAATTGTAAAGAATCGTGTATATCCGTCTTGAAAATAAGATTTAAGTGCCATTCTTTAACGTATTGCATCAACTGAATTACGGAATGTATATTGGTATGCTCGACATATGGCAATGCATTTAGCTTAGAGTAAAATAAAAAAATGGAATTATTGCATAGGAAATAGACGCAATGTTATTGGATACTGCATACGACACTAATGCATGCTGAAGATTTTGGCTTTGATGTTTGCTACTGCCATAGACAAATCCATATCTTATCTTTGATTCTTGTGTATGGTCTTGTTTTAAATTGCTATGAAACGATCAAGGGATTCCACAGGCTGATGCAAAAGACAAGACAGTATCCAAACTCCAAACTAAACACCGATTATGAAAAACTATGGACTATGTCAGACTCGACGTGAAACTGAACCTTTATATACTATTAAATCTACAGATAAACTTATAACAGCAATGCATATCTGATACTCTGACGCAGCAAATGCCTTGCATGTTATATAAATTGTGATACATGGTGATAAAACAAGATACCAAAGTGACATCTCAGGCGTTGCAATACATACACACAACCAAAACTCCCTAAGCTTGTGGCAATAAGACAACTACACCAATATCCCAGCCTACAGTCCATCTACAGAATTCAAAGAATTTACCTCTTACACGTAGTAGTGGAATGAAAACATGATCGTCTACACAAGAATTTGATTGCAAAACGATGTGTGTTATTTGAGGCATTCGAAGAGTGGATATAAGAAAATGGCATAATTCTGTGTGATGGCGATGCGGAGCAGGTTCTAAGATAGTTTGTAGCGATGAATACAATGGCAATTTAGCATTTAGACATGCTAGGTGGCATACAAGTTAACATAGATGAGCGACAATCATCCATGCCTTCCTTTGACGTCAGTGCCAATTAATGATAACCCACTCACCATCGTATTGTTAATAAGTCTAACGGCTGATAATTCATAGATATTCCTGTTCTGTGAGCGGGACGCGACTTTGAAAGGAACTGACAAGTAGTTACCATATTTCACAGCGGACGTTCGACCAGCAGTCTCTACTTACGTGAAATGCAACAGCTACCAACATTTCCCATATAGCTCATAATGTAATTCTGATGGATGGGGCTTTCGCATAGAGATGGACAGAAAGAAACCACAACGGCATACTTGCAGACATGCTGTTAAGGCAGATATGCCATGCAGATGCTAAACAAGGAAGTGGTTTGGATGGCATACCCCCAATGTGGCAGCATGAGCAAAGTAGATACACACGAATCCATCGCGGCTGCAAGTAAGGCTCGGGAAAAAGAATGTGCTCCATGTACGATCTGATACAAATACACCATGGTAGTGATGAAACCACCAACAACAGGGAAAAGACTTACATTAAGCAAGTCATAGTAGTTGTGAAACCAGTCCATTCAAAGGGCTCGCAGGCAGATGGCATAAAGTTAATCTTTGCTAAACATTATTGAGAGACTGAATCATCTGTGCTGTATGAATTATCCGGAGGAGACTGCAAAACCGTTGTTGTTATAGATGCTATGCATCTAATTCTCACAAACAAGACACAATCGCAAACAGGCAAAAAAAGCAAAGCTTCTAACAACCTTCCCATGCGAAAAGACAATTCTTTATTTGTGCAGTGACTGCTATGAATAGATCAGTTTGATGGACAGTGGGAGTCAACATCGAATTGAAAACCACGTCTTGAAAACCTATGAAGTCATGGATGGTTTTTCTGCTCCCATTCTAAATGGTGTCATTGCAGTTTCCATAAATAATGACAACTTTCTACAACATTGTGTACTGCGCATATGGACTCGCATATTCGGTTGTACTTCGATGGGGGAGTCAGTTATAAAATTGAAACAGCTAATATCACTAGCATCAATGCTTAATCAAGCCCATGCCTAATGACTACACATGGAGAGGCGGATCAGCATGTCATTCTTCATACACTTTATACTGCAAGGGAAGAACATGTATGCTGAGTATAATTTAACATGTAGCAATGAGCCGGATGTTATATGCATGATAACCGACTCCACTGTCATGACTGTCGACACATCATCCAGAAAATTACAATAGACGTACTGTTAAATATTTTGAAAATTATTGAATCGGAAGACATTGCTAATTTTGCTTTCCAAGGCAGCACTCTAATTTTCAAATCTGGCGTGCAGAGTAAGACAACTATCTTGCAATTCATGAAATATCAACCACTCCCCGGCCGTAATTCATTTCTTCATAGCATTGCTGCAGAGGTTATACATCTACTTTTCCATATCAAATTGGTAAAGATTCATTTATTACACACAGCAGTGAAAAAACAATCTTCAAATCACAGCATTCTTTATGCAAATTCATGAGAGAAGCAAATTTGGAAAGAAAAAATTAATAAAGTAATGAGTCTACTAAAGGCAGGGTGCTGGGCTAGCGGTGTGTAACATATTAGCAGAGCAGAATGAAGAGTTTCCAAGTTCAGGTATTCACAAATGAAAATGCGCCAACCAACTCTATCCGCATGTGAGTAGCGCTTGAGGCATACTCAGGCCACGCTTGTTGATAAATGTGCCCACATATCACAACTAGGTCTACCATCGTTTTCTGAGTATGGCTGGAAACATTAAAATAGACAAAACTCTTCCTGTTACGACAACGTCCGCTGCATGGTTAGCAAAAACGGTAATTACTTTCGCTTGTATGTCTGGCAAAAGCTGTAAAATAAACTGTCCTAGTAAATAAAGCCTGACATTCCCTGCAATGTTGAATACATGTAGGCAGGATTTATTGTGAAATGGAACTGTGCCCGAATAACGGAAATACTTGTTTATGAATCTGACGGCTGTGATCAGACATTTTTGCCTCAACTTTCACTTCGAGGTTTTACATAGGATCTGAGTTTTGAAGCCATGACAAATATTAGCACTGGGGCAGTTAATAAACCTTTGTTTTAGTTTCGGCCTAGTGTGTTAATTGGTGGTGTTTCCAGTAGCCGATATAACATATGTGACATTCCTGGATATATCGTGGGCAAGTGAACGGGTCAAGTGGGAAACGTAGCAATGCCAAGATAATTAATACATATGTGATTAGTCCGATTAGTGATGTTATCATTTCGTTTTCAGCATTCCGTGATAGTCTGTACAAGGACCGTCTTGTACCATTAACAAATGGAAGGATTGGAACAGTTGAAAACACATTTTAATTTGTGTAAATAATTCGCGAAAAACTAAATATATTCTGTGAAAGTATGAAATTTATGTTGAATACAATTAGTTCTTAGTACAGGCATTGGACATTCTGCATAGTTAATGCTTTTAACCCTTTCCAACCTAAAATTCCGGAATTTAATTTCAGTTCAACCATACAGGAACAGCGTTGAATAGTTTAACTACTTTGATGGGAAGCTATTAATGATTTTGCTTTGGCAGAAATGTCAAACCCACACGTGCTTCAAAATATTCAACACAGCAGTTCATATTTTGCAAATAATACGCAGAATCTGGCTTAAGGGCTTAAAAGGCTTAATCTTAGTATTTACCTACGTCTAAGTGGCCATAGGAAATATAGTTATTCAGAATGAATGATGTATCTAACATGGTACATCTCTAAAGGAATGTAGAAGCGAAATACAGTGATTTGTTTACAACCGTAACCTTTGCCAACATTTGAAGGTCATTGTGACCTTTAGCATCCAGCTTCGCAAGGATGTATAATAGGATGGCATTCCCCATGCTGCATGGATCAGTTTGGCATATGGCATCCTTTGATAGCAGGCCAGCTCCGAAAAACCCTACTTGCACCACAGGTATGAGGCGTGAAAACAATGTTTGCCTTGCATGGTTGACATAGCATATGACAGGTTTTTGTTAGCCTAGTAGGCGTAATCTGATTGGTTAATCATAGTGCGCTAACTGTGCTCTCTTGGAATGTTTGTTATTCTACGAGCTAGCAGTCGTACTGTCCTAACCTATAGGCCTATGCACAAATGCCAAAACAGCTGTTTTGCGTTACTTAGTCAGCCGCCGCGCTTACTTAGTCAGCCGCCGTAGTTTAATATTTTCAATTGAGTTACAAATGTAACTACATTAAACATCATAGGTGTGCCAGATGTCCATGAACACCAGAAGGCTGTTTCCGGAAACCTGTGTCCGTAGCTTTCATTGACATAGCAGACCTCAGGTAGGATGACAGACTCCATCCTGATGGCAGGATTCCATCCTGAAAAGTATAAGCAAAATATTTTCTGCGGAGAAATTATTTCAAACCACATGATACATCACCAATACAAATCTTTGCCCTTAAAATTCTCAAAACATATATAATCAAATATTACTAATAAATCTTGTTGACATTCCTGTGACTGACCGTAAAATGACCAGAATCGTTACCAAATCTTCCGTGTATACACGGTAACCAACTGTGACCAACACCGGTGTCCACAGGACACATTCACTCAGATCCCAAGCCGAAACGTAGAGACAGTAATTATTGACTATGCTGTCGAAACGTCAATAATTATATGTATAGTCCCAGTAAATTCAGTTGCATGATATTAACAAATATTTTGAGACACAATTCTTTCTATGTGTTGCGGACTTACAGAGCGTCATTTACCGGATAGACGAATACAATTTCTGTTTACTGACACTTTTTGAAGAGACAGTGCTTGAAATCGGCATACTTATCGAATATACAATATTCTAACTTCGACTGTATGAAGTCTTTGGCTCTGTGTATAGCAACGTAGCAGAATAGAAGATGGCCATCCGTATTCTGGATAAAGCATCATTTTCTCAGGTGCCACACATTTGTCACATCCCTGCAATCAACCATGCCAATACAATGAACAAGAACACGCATAAAATAGTAAACTAAGGAATTACAACCTATTCAGGTGTTCATAGCAAGCATTTACATCCTCGTATCATTACGCATCGAACTTGTTATATGCATTGCGACAGCAACAACACATTTTAGCACAGACATAGGCATCAACACTGGTTTGTAGCAGAATGGACCTGGAGATATTAGTGATTTTACAATTGCACGAAATAAATTTCAGAACATTTACAGATCCAGCATCTAAATTTACTGGGTGCATACCATTGTTCTTAAGCGTCCAGCCTCATTCGTACGAATTGAGGCATTTTTTACCGAGTTTATCCAATTGGATAATTTGTGGATTGACTCGATCACTTTAAAATGGGTTCATAAAGTGGCAATTTAGCATTGCGCCTGTCTTGCTGATCAATGGACCTTTCAATTTTTAGCCATGCCCCGTCCATCTCTAACGAAGCTCCACCCACACTTCGCCGTGTTGGGATTGATCGATCCCCGAATGCCCTAACCATCAATTTCCAGAAAACTATACAGACAATCTGTTGAATACTTTGTAACTAATTTGACTGGGCGCTGTTTCTGCCTATATATACATTTGAATTAACAGAAGCTGTGCTTTACTAACATCAGCCAATACTGAAGGATTTACAATATGCCCACTCGGTTCTTGTTGAGCCACACATGTAGGTAATTTGTGAATATTAGAATGATGTCCTGCCGTGGATCGGGTAGATCTCCTCAGAGTCGAGGTTTCGTCAGGACAAAGGTCAGGCTCCCCTGACGTCTGCAGTACATTCCAAACTTTCTGACTCGGCATCCCCAACTTGGACATCCACATTTTCATCTGGACGGTCAGCATTCCAAGCCAAATCATCAGGCATTCCATGCTCCACAGACTGATCAGCTGAAACCTCAGGTGGAAGCTCCGCATCAGCAACTTCCTCTGAAAGGTCACCAGGCTCGATCTTGTTGATTTTCACATTCTCATATATAATATTTACCTGTGGCTCTAATTCTGCATGCCCTCTACTGAATGGTGGTGGCAACTCAATCTTATAATCATCATCATCATCATCATCATCATCATGATCATCATCATCAGAATAGCCATGGCCTATTAATAGATGAACTATTACCACTAAGGATATTACCAGGCTCATGAATGTCATCTACCAGGAGTCTGGAATGCAGCAGTTCTGAACGATGCACCCACACACTTTGACTGGTGCCTTCCAATGGCTGAATCACATACACATTTTACTCATACTTTTCAATAGCTTTATATGGTAATGGGTTCCAAACATCTTGGATTTTATTACGACCTTTAAAATGATTTCCCCGAAACACTCTCGCACCCACAACCATAGATTTACTACTTTGTTCACACGCTTCTGTCGTTTCAATGCTGCTTGTTCAGTTCGATCATTAGCTAGCACAAATGCATCAGTGAGACGTTTGTGGTGCTCCGACATCCATTCACCACGGAGATCCTCCTCTTGAATTTCAAGAATAGTATCTACTGGTAGTCTTGGTTCCCTACCAAAGAACAAATAATATGGTGAGTAACCTGTGGTAGCATGAGACGTACAATTGTATGCATACAATAATTCTGGTAACATTTCAGGCCATTTACATTTCTTTTCCTGTTGGAGTGATTTGAGAAGATTGTGGAGAGTTCTATTAAAACGTTCACAATTAGAGTTATCCTGCGGATGGTATGGTACAGTACTAGTTTTAGTTACACCATAGATCTTGCACAGCGATTTGACAACATTACCTTCGAAATTTCGGCCTTGGCCACTATGTAATCTTCTGGGAACACCATATTTAACAAACCACTCTTTCACTAAAACTTGCGCAACGGTTCTGGCAGTTTGATCTCGTGTTGGAAATGCTTGGGTAATCTTTGTATTCACATCTGTAATGACTAGCACATTCTCCACATTATTTGTTCCAGGCTCAAGTGACGTGAACTCCATCGCTAGGATATCTAATGGTCTTTTTGCACTGACGGAACCTATTGTTGTATGCACATGTTTATTCTCTTTAGATAACATACACCTCTTACATGAATCACAAATCACAATAGGTTTTCACATCGCTCGCCATAGCAACCCAATAGCATCTGGTTCGGATAAGCCGGAGAGTACGCTCAGGTCCTTGGTGTTTCATGTTGTCATGAGTTGCTTTCAGTACTTCTTCCTTAAGAGAAACCGGAATTACAACTTGTTTCACACATCTACCACAATCCACCACTGACCTAAAGAAAACATTGTTTTCCATTGTGGATCTGTGCCATGAACGACTCAGTTTCCGTATATCACTAAATTCTTTCTTCAGTGACATCTTTGAAATTGACCCTTTGATTCAAAAATACAACACTCTACCAATACACCGATCTGCAGCCTGTAGTACAGCCAGTTCATCTGGAGATCTGGAATATGCAATCTGTGGTGCTACAGGCACTGTCCATCAGGGAATAACATCCATCTCCTCACTCCATGCTAAGGTGATTACGTCAGATATAGTGTATTTTAATTCATTTGGAAAAAGAGCAGAAGCGGTCGCAGATGGTGACAGAGGCGCTCGCACATTTTACTCTTATAGATGTTTTGTTTCTGGTGCATGTTCAATTTTACGACTTAGAGAATCTGCATTTCTGTTCACTTTTCCTGATCTGTGTTTGATGGTAAGATTAAAGTTAGCTAACTCACCAGCCCATCGTAATTCTGTAGCACCTACCTTTGCAGTGCTTTGGAGGTAACTTAGAGGAGGATTGTCTGTGTAAACTAAGCAAACTGCACCAATTAACAAGTCTCTGTACTTTTCGACTACTGCCCAGTTTAATGCTACTAGCTCCAGTGTCCTGATGCTATAATTGTCCATGTTTCGTTCATGGTCTCTCAGTGATCGACTTGCATAACATAAAACAACACGTCCATGTTCTTGATTTTGTGACAATACTACACCCAAGCCCATATGGCTTGCATCTACCTCCAGTATATAAGGCCTAGTAAAATCAGGATAACCCAGAACTGATGCTGTTGTTAGCTTCTCCTTCAATAGTACTAAAGCATCATCACCATGCTGATCTCAGGCACAAATTCCAATTACAATTCTTTTACAATGCTGTCCTTTCTTTGGACTATTCAACAAGCCATGCTGTGGTGTTGCAATCTTGGCAAATCCTGATACAAATCGTCTATAATAAAACCCCTTAGTTCAGTTTCAGTTTTTTGTATGGGCCAATCTTTAACGGCGGCTATCTTGTCTGGGTCTGGTGTTATTCATTCATTAGTCCAAGGTAACTCAACTTTTCTTTGAACAACTGGCACTTTTCAGGCTATACTTTCAAATTAGCATTCGAGAGTCTAGTTAAAATCATATCAAAGCATTCAAGGGGTTCTTCTGCAGTTGAACCAAATACAAGAATATTATCCAGGTAGATCGGTATCGTCTGAAAATTCTGGTCACCAATAAGCTTGCCCATCAGACGCATGAATGTACCCGGAGCTCCAGTTAAACCAAATGGTATGTGACGATTTAAAAAAAACCCCACCAGTTCCTACATGAAATGCTGTCTTTTCAACATCTGCCTTGGCAACAGGAATCTGGTTAAATCCATGAGCCAGATCCAAACTACAAAAATACTTAGCTCCTTTCAATACATCCAGAGCCTCCTCTGTCCTAGGAAGTGGATATGCATCTTTATGAGTTTTATTATTCAGTCCTCTGTAGTCACAGCACAGGCGCAACCGACCATCCTTTTCACACACTAGCACCACAGGGCATGCATATGGACTTGATCATTCTTGAAATACTCCTGTATCAAGCGCTTCTTTCAAGTGATGTCTGACCTCTGTCCACATATGTAGAGGTATCCGTCTATGGGGTACCTTAACAGGCACATTGTTTGTTGTGTTGATTTTATGTTCTATTAAATCACAAAAAACAATATCATGTCCAGACGTACTGAAAACATGCTTGTGCTTATCAATAATAGCTTGCTATTTGGTCTGGTGAACATCTCCAATTGAAACGTTCACATTCATTTTGGAAAGTACATTTTCAACCCGCTGTGTCTGAACAGGCTTTACATTTGTACTAACTTCAGTCTCGCAAGAACCTATTTTAACAACACTAACATTGGATTCAGGTGTAGCTGCTGTTAAAAGTCCAATGGGAAGTTTGGGTTGTAGATATATATCGTTGTCAATAAAATTACCAACTTGCACAGTAATAATACCACTGCTATCAATTGTTACACAGGTTGGTCCTAAACGAAGTCTATTTGGTAATGGAATGTTATTTTCCTCGACCACCGCTGCATACT
The DNA here is from genome assembly GCA_034401795.1 of Chaetoderma sp. LZ-2023a. NCBI lineage: Eukaryota > Metazoa > Mollusca > Caudofoveata > Chaetodermatida > Chaetodermatidae > Chaetoderma > Chaetoderma sp. LZ-2023a. The sequence goes on from CM067375.1 coordinate 61,630,108, forward strand.
TTGTAAGCTGACGGCTGCGTACAACATTCTACAGTGAGCAACGACCACACTGGAATCAGTAACGGCTTAATGGTAGCTACCGGACCACGATGTCTGTAACACTGCTCCAAGCTCTGAGTTGTGACAGTTCTAACCTCCTCATACATAGCTAAAATTGGACTCCATTGAGTATCAATGTATTACTGGCATTTATTTTCTTAATATCTCTAAATATATTTGATCCGATACATGAACGAAGGGTACAATGTGTCTCCACACGTACACACACGCACGCACGCGCGCTCGCTCGCACGCACGCACGCACGCACGCACGCACGCACGCACGCACGCACGCACCCCGCCCGCCCGCCCACCAACCGGACCGCACGACCGCACGCATGCACGCACGCACGCAGACGCACAGGTTTTACACACGCACGCACGGGCAAACACAACTTTCAGCTACCGGTACAGAATATATTAATTAGGAGCACTAACGGGCATAAGCAATTACTTTTGACATGAACATGAAAACCAGTTGATACCATAGTAATACTTTGATTATATCTAATACATTGATTCTTACCGAAGCAATCCCTGGTAGATCCAATGGTGTAGCAATCTTGTTTAAAATTACTAATATTTGAACACGATGTGTATGCGATTCTTGTGAAAAAACGAATGATTTAAAATGGTTGTGAAGGTATTTGTGCAACACACAGTTTACTCCTAATCATGGCTTCTCGACCAAGCATAACTCATATTCGCTGCAACGTCACCCACGCAATCAGTCGACAAAGACAGCAAGAGCTTACACACCCACAAACAATTATAAACATAACCCATACATAAGCCCATTAGTAAGACCTGAAATGCACATTTATATAATTGACAACCCGGTGACATAGGTAACAGTACATAATAATAATAATAATAATAATACATTGCATAGTCGACACATTCATAGTGGTGGATTATTTCTGAAAAGAAGAATTCGTTTCGAACTATGACCCGCCAATTTCTATCGAAGCTCCGCCTACGTTAGATGTGGATTTGAACCGAATTAACATGTTACTATACAGGTAACCTGCTGAATATTTTGAAACTAATTTGATTCTACAAAGCCCGTCTTTAACTCTTAATAATCCGACACGTTGTAGGAATTGTATGTCTCTACTTTTTAATAACCAGTATGTTGAATATTTTGAAACTAATTTGACTGGGCGTTGCCGCTGCCATATGCAGTTTCAAAATATGCAGTGGCTGACCGGTATGATTTTATGGAAATTGATAGTCATAGAATTCAGAGATCGGTCGATCCCAAAACGAGCGAGGTGTGGGTGGAGCTTAGCTAGAGATGGGCGGGGCATAGCTAAAATGGAAAGGTCCATTGTTTTAAGGATCTCCATGTCTATGGTGCACACTGAATGTATTCATGCGCTGTGCAATGTCCACAATTGCACATCGCCGCGATCGCCTCGTGTGCTCCTAAATCATATATGTAACTCACATAGCAAATTTGGTTGAATTACATCCAACAAGATCACGGGGCGAAGGTAATGACTGTTACTGATATCTACTAGAAACTGAGCGATATAGCTACTGGTAAAGACGTATATACTCTGTTACTTCAACGTTAAGGTTTTGCGTTTAGCAAAACTTCTCGGCTTATATTTCAGGATTGGTTAAGTCTATTGCAACTGAACTTGGATACATGGTTGCCTGTAATGTTAGGGAGCAGCATGATGATGTTGGCGGCACAAGGTCAAAGGTCAAGGTCACTGACCTTGATATAGAACTCTGATATTTCAACATTAAGTTTTGTGTTTAGCAAGACTTCTCGGCTTATATTTCACGATTGGTTAAGTCTATTGCAACTGAACTTGGAGACATGGTTGCTTGTAATGTTAGGGAGCAGCATGATGATGTTGGCATCACAAGGTCAAAGGTCAAGGTCACTGTGATCTTGATATAGAACTCTGTTATTTCAACATTACGTTTTTGTGTTTAGCAAAACTTCTCAGCTTATATTTCTGGATTGGTTAAGCCTATTGCAACTAAACTTGGATACCTGGTTACCTATAATGATAGGATGCAGCATAATAACATTGAGGGCAGAAGGTTAAAGGTCAAGGTAACTGTGACAAACAGGAGACAGGCGAGACATTTAACTCCGCGGAATTCTTGTAATTACACTATATCATTTTATGTCCGAATAATTTTCCGTAGGCATCGGGGTGTAGGATTTTTCTCAGATATTGCAGAAACATGTTGTCTTTATACTTAGCTGGTTACCGTATTTTATTCACTATGTAGTAGCAACAGGTTTTTCTGATTAACCAATTTCCTGCACAACTCTTTCCTCACCAGCATGGTTTCGCACAGCACTGCACGCAACTTAACTGCACTAATCATGCTTGTCTATGTGTAAATGAATGAATGTATGTGTCACGTTTACTTGTCGTGTGCGTAAATCGTGCTTGTTGAAAATATTAGTATTAATTTATTAGATGTTTATTCGCTTAACTATTGCAGGTGAAAACAACAAAATTTGCATTGTGTATTTATTTGTAGGTATTCTCAAATGTTATTGTTCTTGTTTTATGCTACATTATTTCAGTTAGGCTACCCATTTTATTTAGGCATGGCATCAGGCGATGGCAGTGAGATGAAGTCAGGCGATGTTGACGTGAAGCTGGTGGACACAATTAGGAATCATGGTGACTATGTGGTGCTCACCGAGGAGGAATATAATAGAATGAAATACACCCCCCGCCCCATCGCCAGTCACTAGTACTCCAGGTGTTAATCAACTTTTTTCAGGGTACCAGATTTGGCAAACGACTAACAAATCTTAATAAACTAAACTTTAGTTTTCAGGCACCTGGTTTAGAAACGTTAAGGTCGCGCTTCACGTCACCACATCATCAGCAAATGGAAAATAAACAACATATTTCAAATTGTATGTGCCCTCGCGAAATTCTAAAGCTGTCATTTTTTTCAGGCGATGATCCAGCACAGAAGGGCGATGCATTATTTGATGTTTGAAATTTTGAAGTTAGATGTGTATTGTCTGATGAAATGCTTAGTGACCATGCTGTATTACAGGCTATTAGGCAATCTTTACGTGGTACAGCCAGGCAAACACTTATACCATTAGGAGAGGTAGCCAGCAGCAGCCATATCCTAGCCAAACTGGACACACTCTTTGGAAATGTCTACAGTAATGACTCGGTTATGCAACAATTTTAAACTGCTATACAGAGAAATGGTGAGTCTGTTACTGCAGTTGGCTGTCGGCTAGAAAACATGTTACAGATTGCTATTAATAATGGACATATAAACGGATTTGTCAAGAATGACATGTTGCGATCTAAATTCGGGACTGGTTTGAAAGATGAAAAGCTAAAAAGACAAACTAGACACAAATATGACAATATTTCCAAGTTTGCTGTTTTGCTTAAAGAGGTAAGGGCAGTTGATCAGGGGATGAATTGTGAAAAACCACAGCTAAAGGCACATCACCAGTCTACACAGCAACCTTTGGAAAATGATAAGATTGATAAGCTGGTAGAGCAGATGAAATTGTTAATGGGAAAGGTTATGGATTTGGAGAAGAGAATGAACTTTAACCAATCTGATTCTTTTTCAGCTCCTACCACTGATCAAGTGCATGGTAGCGCCAGCTATAATGGAAACATCCCAGAGCCCGGGTTGTACCGTCACACAGCTGGACGAGGTAATCATCGAGGCAACGGGCGCTGTGCTTCACATGGTTACCAGAGAAATCAGGAACAACAGCAACAGCCATCACAGCATCATATCTATGGTAAGAGTCAAGTAAAGGAATAACTTCCTCTGTCGCTGGACAAATGGGGGGAAGCGAACGATTGTGTTTGTAACCCAAATATAATGCGTGAATGTGGTAAACATGTGATGGGTGATAGTGATGAATGTATGCATAGCCAAGATAAGGACAATGTTGATAAACATGTAAATAGCAAGCTTAAGTCCAATTCAGGGAGGCTTGTTAACCGGTTAGTTGGTTCATCAAATGTTGGCTATATCACAATATGTGGTGTAGAAACAAGAGCAGTAATTGATAGTGGGTCCATGGTTACCTGCATCTCTAATGAATTTTATGAGTCATTAAACTCAAAGCCCGAGCGCCATAACATTTCAGACTTTGACTTGAATGTATACGGCGCTGGTGGTAAGAAACTTCCATACATATGATATGTAGCCCGCAGGGTAGCGTCGGGCTGTTCTGGTGTCTGTTGTCGACTCAGTCAATCAATCACTGCTGGTTTACATAGAAAAGAAGGTTTGTTAAAAGCAGACATTTCTGGATTACTTTGTCCTCAAGAGGGGAATGGCGGGGCTGCTGATGTGGAAGGCATCGTAGGCACCGTCATATATGAAGCCGTGCGCAATGGTGTATGTGAGAATGCTGATGTAGACTGCTGATAGTTGGCCACCGGATGTGGTTGTACGGAGGCCACAGCTGAGCCAGGTTGTAAGAACGCCACGAGGTGGCTCTTCAATCGGTTGTCCTTAGCAGTTTGTCGGCTGGTCCGGTTGTGGCGTGTGGTGGCCAGCGGTAGGTGTTGTAGCCGGAGGTCAGTTAGGGCACCATTCCCTCCAATGTCCTGGCTGACCGCATCCATAACAGGTGTTCGGTGGTGGTGCGGGGTTGGTAGTGGATGCTGTTCTAGGGTGTGTAGTGGCGAGGTTGGTGCTAAGTGTTGTTACTAAATTAGTGAGCGCGGAGATTTGTTTATTAATCTCATCTATCCTATCATGCATGTTCCCGCGGTAGTTGTTGTTATTGTGCTGGTTCCCACGCCCTTGGGCTCTATTGTGGGCTTGGCCACGCCCTCTTCCTCTAGGCGCGTGATTCTGATTAGATTCGTGCAGTGCTGGTGGTGGTGCGGATGGTTCTGTTGCTGATGATACTGTGGGTGTGGTGCGGTTGTCGGATGCTTGATGGGATGAAGTTGGCGGCGGTTGTTTTTCTCCTGCTCCAGGAAATTCTCTATGCATACTGCAGTGGCGGTTAATTGAGCCAAGCTTCCGTGGTCGGCGAGAAAGAGTTTTTCCTTTAGAGCGGGTTCACTGCTCAATGCGTCAATGAACGTGGCAAGGTGTAAGTGTGTCACGCCCTCAATGTTGGTACTAGTCCGGATGCGACTAGCCAACTCTGGTAGGGTCTCTCACGTGCATCGCTGAAGATTCTTGAGTTGGACACGGCTGGTCTCCCCAAGAGCGGTGTCGCCGAACCGTTCCGACATTGCTGGCTCCAGTTGTCTGTAGGTGGAGGTGTAATCAGTCCCGAGGTCCGCGAGAACTTGAAGGGCTTTTCCGGAAAGCTTCGAGGCGAGATATCCACCCATTTGCTGATCATTCCAGTGGTTGGTTCTGCTGATTATCTCAAATTGTATTTTGTGGTTGGCCCAGTCACTCTCCCCACTAAATTCAGGACGGAGAATGACCCGGCCAGGACCACGGGAAGAACTGAGTGGTGCAAATCCGGGTGGTGGTGGTACTCGGGAGACTGAAGAGAATGCTGATGGTTGTCGACGTGCGGGTGATGGTGGTGGTGGTGGTGTAGGTGTTTCCAGTCGATGCCAATGCTGATGAGGAGGAGGAGGCCTGTATGAAGGAGTTCGAGCACGTGTAGGTAAATCCAAGGATTCCCGTCCCGTGGTAGATTCATAAACCGGCATAGGTCTATGAACGGGAGACGGAGCATTGTGGGGATGACGCGGACGTTCTTCGTGTGGAGAAGGCAGACACTCCTCGTAGGGTGGTGGTGCGGTCAGCTGACGGTCGTGATGTGTGGCATGACTGATGTACCGACGAAATTGTAGTGCCGAATCCACCCGGTTGTGTCGTGTTGGTCCCTGTAAATAAGATGGTACATTTAATGGGGACTGTGTGGGAGGTTGTCAATCGTAAGGATTATAACCATGCCATATATCATGCAGTGATGACACGGGTGAATGATAGTGATGAGAAGGATAATAGTTTTGCCCGTAAATGGGTCTTTGTCGAGATCGTCCACGATCTGGCCCTGATGGAGTTGGTCTATCGCAGACGTCTGATAGGATAAGAAATCATGTTCCCGCTTGTGAGGCATCCCGGAATGTTCCCTCACTGATGGATGAGAACAGGTGATATTGCGGTGCTGGTGATTCCGCATCGCTACAATTCCTGGCATAGTCGCTGAGCATGCGAGCATGGTGTCCATCATAGGACGCCACCTCTTGATCGAGGGAGTCGTCTCTGAATGGGGAAAGCATTCTGAGCTCGCTGTATGGTGTGGGCGTGAGTTCGCTGCGTGTTGCTGTTGTTGCTCTTCGGGCCCCACATCGGGCGCCACTTGTAGCTCACGGGGTAGCGTCGGGCCATTCCGGTGTCTGTTGTCGACTCGCCGCGCTGTATGTGCACGACGAGTGATGACGTTGGTTATCTCCCGGTCTCGGGGTTACGGACCCCATGCGACACTTCCCTATGGGTAAGAAAGACCGGCTCCTAAGGCGGTGGAACTCAATCATTCCGTTTGAGCCGTTCGACCATCGTCGCGAACATTACACACACTAGTCTCATCCCATGAGTTGGTGTCACTTGTATGCCTGTCCATAGCAATTTTGAGATCTATGGACTTACAAGATTTGTAACTTTTGACCTGATGTTAGGTATATACATAAGTTGCCCACTATGCACTGCGGTGCGGGAAAGATCTTCTAAGGGATGTAAAAGATCAATAATTAAAATATGTTTTCGCAGTGCTTCCTACATTGGCAAGGATAATTAACTACTAGGTATCAAAAGATACACGGGAGGCGTGTGTGATATCACACCTTGGCCATCACCGCTAGGAAACCTCCAATAGTTTCCCAGGGACGGATCAGCCCATGGTGTGGATAGGGATATCCAAACAATTAAGAAGCCATAAGACTTAGTGGAACATGAAGAGAGACAATAACTTTATAAATATGAGGCCCTATAGGTGTATTGGCCAATTGTACACAACCTTGCCAGAGTGCGGGGCTAGATTACCGCAACAACCGGAAAAGAGGCGTACACTATATGTCTCCTAACGAAGAAATTGTCTCTAATCATATTAAACCTATCCTATCGAGCTGAATAGTCAGGTTTAGTCGGTAGCATGCCGGGCTAAACAAAGTCATAGCACGGACAGCGACCTTAGTGAAAGGCGTTGGTGGCGGGAGAAAATGATGCGTACATGATGTTGCTGTATAGTATTTCCTAAATGCACTGCGGTCCTAATTTTTCTACAAATAAACAAAACATATCAACGGATGGCTACTAGCCATATACTAAACTAACCAAATACAAGTAATAACAATGTGAAATGATCAGAATACTAATAGTAATACAGGTTGATATACCTATTACGGTGCGGTTAGTGAAAACACCTTACAGTAAAATAAAAATAACTATGAAAAGATAAAGAAATTATAACTAGCGGTCCTAAGACCGTTATGGTGCCTTTTAGTCATCAGGACCGTTTACAAAGAGAAAATACAATCATTAAAGTTGTAATTAACGGATGAATTGAGAATGTTACATAAAGTTACTTGAATACTCGGTAGCCATTCTTAAGGACGGGCTACCGTGTTACTGAAATTGATACGTCACCGTTGGAGTGACGTGAGTTAACACGTTCTCTGGAAGCTGGACAGTTACCGCATGCATATTCCCGCAGACAGGATTCCCGCATGCTGATCCAGAATGGGAGCGGTGTGAACTCAGGACGGTAATCACAATATAAGAATGTCTAACGAACGATTAGTAAGTTCTATGATAACATTGCTGCGGCGAGAAAAGCTCCGTTCAATAACAGTAGGATGAAAGTTAAGAACAACCCTTTATCACAGGGCTTGTTAAATACTGTTGCAGATACATAACTAAGCTTAATGGTGCGGGGTACGTCAGGTAGCTCTTAAGATGGACCGGGCAAATTTGACTTGCTGCGGTCAAAAAGTTAAAAGGAACACACACGACATGCAGTGTGGTGGTTGGACGTCCACCTTTTAGCGTGGGTGGCAGATCCGGTGAGTCATCCACCAAAGAACATCGCTGCCTCAACATCTGTAGAATAATATATTGAGGCCGTAGAGGCCCACCGCAATAGTGTTCCTTGTAGGTTCTTAATTAGATGTGAACAATATTATTCAAAGGTTCCAATACTGCCCCTGGACGAATGTCCGGGAGCTTATAAAATTTAGGTTGCGGTGGGTGGGAAACTGCTGCTGTGCCACGGGAGAGAAACCGACCGAAACAGAGGTGAATGCTTAATAACTGAATTGTCGGATGGGTACTACAGGCAGATCCCGACTGTTAGGCCCCTGGCCGAGGATGCTCCTGCTTTACTGAAATCGTCCCTTTTTATACTCGCTGAAACGTCAGGACAGGCTGCCTCAACCAATCATAATTAGCTTAACCAACAAATCAGCAGGCTAGAAACCAGTGACGTGTACACGATTATCTAATTATAGCGATATATATATATATATATATATATATATATATATATATATATATATATATATATATATATATATATATATATATATATATATATATATATATATATATATATATATATATATATATATATAGATGCATACTATGACGTCAAGGGTCACGTGTAACAAATCACTTATTATCTCGATACGTATATATACGCGTATTTACGACGTTATTTCTATATTTCGAGAAAATTTTGAAGGGGGGGAAACGGCGATAACTCAGCCATCTCTGAACCGATTTTAAAACGGTTTACATATTTAGAAAGCTCGTCAAATTCTGGTCTTGATTAATGCCAGATCAACGATAACAGTCAATTATTAAAAATTACAAAGCACCAGCTCGGTACACTAAAAGCCCTACTCGCTCTTGGTCGTGCTATATGCGCTCTGCTCGCACAACGACAGGCGCGCGCATGCGCGCCACGCGTTTTAACGAACTTAGTCGTTTTGACAACGAAATCTCTCGCATAGGCTTATACACGCTTATTGCTCTATTGCGTGCTTATAGGAACGAATCCAGGACGGGCGGCCCGTACCCAGCTTAGCTGGAACAGCTGGTACCCGACTGGTCGATCCGTGCTACACCTACATCGAAGCAGATGTTTTTATTCCATTTATGTCCGCTAGTTCATTTTGTGTACCTTTGCTTGTTATACCTGATACAGAATATAATCAATCCATACCAGTCATTGTAGGGACGAATATACTTAGATTATGTCAGGATCTACATCCTGATTCTGAGCATATCCCTCATGCTTGGCGTGTTTCTATTGATTGCTTATATGAAACCAACTCTGTGATTGTTAAATCGACCAACAGGTTCCCTATTACAATTCAACACAATTCTGTAGTTACACTGACTGGAAATGCTAGGACTAGTTCTCATAATAAACAGTAGTTACCGAAAACACAAATTCACCTCAATTTAGCAAGTTAACTATTTGTCCTAGGGTTATTTCTTTGAATTCTCAAAGCAATATTGCTCGCATACATGTAAAAGTATGCAATCTATCCTGTAAGGTTGTCCGAATCCCAGCTAAGTCTATAATATGCCAACTCGGTGAGGTCAATATTGTTAACTCTTGGAACCCGGAATCTTCTAGGAGAAGCTCCACTGTACATATAAATCCCATCCATGTAAATACTCCTACTACTGATTCAGAAAACCTTGGAATCCATTTTAACACATCAGCTTTGACAGCAGATCAGTTACAGAGAGCTCACAACCTTCTGCAAAAGTGGGATGATCTATTCTCAAGATCATTACGGGATCTTGGAAAGACTAATGCAATACAACATGCCACCAAGCTTACTGGCAAGGCTTAATTTAAAGAACCGCAACGTCGTATTCCTCCAGGTATGTTTGAAGAGGTGTGTGAACATTTGAAAGAGATACTGGAAGCTTGGGCCATCCAGAGGTCTCAATGTCCTTACTGTTCAAATGTGGTATTCGTAAGAAAGAAAGATGGTTGTTGCGTTTTTGTATAAATCTGAGAAAATTAAATAACAGGACAGTGAAAGATGCATACAGACTGCCTAAAGTTGATGACACGTGGGGCACCCTTAGTGGTTCTCAGTATTTTAGCAAGTTAGATCTTCGCTATGGATACTGGCAAGTTGAGCTGCAAGAAGTGGACAAGGAAAAGACTGCTTGTTCAGTCGGCCAACTCGGATTTCACGAATGTAATCGTCTGACATTTTGGTTACCCAACGCCCTGCCACCTTCCAGCGCCTGCTGGAGATGTGCATGGGTGATCTCAACTTGAGGGAGTGTTTGGTCTTTATAGATGACATCTAAAACACTCCAAATGTGAACCTTTCAAGACAGAAGTTAGGTATTTAGGGCATGTCGTTTCAGCACAAGGAATACATACTGACCCTCGAGAAGATATCGGCTCTTACTACATGGCCTGTCCCAACCTCAGTAAAGTCTTTGAGAACCTATCTTGGATTTACAGAATATTTAGAAAATGTATAAAAGATTATGCCAGAATTGCAAGACCATTGAATGATCTATTGGTTGGTCATCCAACCAACACCTCATCCAAGAAACCAAGGAGGAAAACGCCTTGGGTATGGGGAGCAGCACAACAAGAGTCATTCGATACATTGAATGATAAGTTAACGCAATCTCCTGTCCTAGCCGATGCTGACTTCACAAAACATTTTATTGTCACAATTGATGCTTCATTGGACGGCTTTGGTGCAGTTTTGTATCGGGTTCAAGAAGGGCGTGAAAGAGTCATAGCACATGCCAGTCGAGGTTTGCGACCTAGTGAGCGGAACTATCATGCGCATAAACCTGAATTTCCTTGCTTGAAATGGGCCATATCGGATAGGATTCATGACTATCTCTTTGGAAATACATTTGAGGTCAGAACAGATAATAATCCTTTGACAGACGTCACAAAGACAGCGAAGCGGGATGCTACATGACATCGCTTGTTAGCATCATTGGCGACATACCACTTCACTTTGTTTTACAGGACTGGTAAGTCAAACTCAAATGCGGATGGTCTTTCACGACGCCCATGTCAACAAGAAGAAATATTTACTGATGTCATCAAAGCAATCTGTGATGCTGCTTTAGTGAACCATGAAGAGCTACCATTGGCAGAAAGCTTGGTAATTACTGATAATGCATGTCTACAATTGGCTGAGCCAGAGATAAAACTAATCAGCGAAGAGCTAAGTCACCTTGATTGGCAAAAGGAGCCGACTGCAGATGAAGAGCTGTCCTGGGCTATCGAGTTAGTGAAACAAGATGTTCGTTCCAGACAAGAGATTTTAAAAGAAGAAAAGCTTGAGGTGCAGACATATATGCGTGAGTGGAAGAAGAATAACATTCTCTACAGATCAACAAGGGTGGATGGAAGTGTCACACAACAACTGGTGTTACCAAAGGATTTTATAGAGATTGCGTTGAAAGGACTACATGGTGATGTGGGTCATCCTGGTAGGGACAGGACCATTTGGCTTGTTCGCAATAGATTTTATTGGCCAGGCATGGAGGCAGATGTAAAGAACAAAGTCTTACACTGTAGCAGATGTGTTAGGCAGAAAGGATCTGAGTTCCCAAAGGCTGAATTGGTGCCGATAGAGTCTACACGTCCTATAGAGCTAGTGTGCATTGATTTCTTGTAATTAGAGCAGTCGAAGGGTGGATATGAAGCTATTTTAGTAATAACTGACCATTTTATCTGCTATGCACAAGCGATTCCAACGAGAAACCAGTCTGCTAATACCACTGCTAGAGCTTTGTATGAACACTTCATTGTACACTATGGATTAACTGCCAGGCTTCATAGCGATCAAGGGCGGAACTTTGAGGGCGGTATCATCAAAGAACTTTGCAAGGTAGCGGTGGTAGAAAAATCCCAGACAACACCATATCATCCCATGGGTAATGGCATGACAGAACGGTTTAAGCAAAGTCTTATAAAGATGCTTAGAACCCTAGAAGAGCAACAGAAATCAAACTGGAATGCTTATGTTGCACCTCTAGTACATGCCTACAATGCGACTAAACACGAGACCACGCGATACTCACCTCATTATCTGATGTTTGGATGGCATCCTAGGTTAGCAATTGATGCTTATCTGGGAATTGACAGCAGCAACGAAGGAGCAAGGGATAGAGAGAACTATGCTATGAAGTTGAAAAGGAGGTTAGAATGTGCTTACAAATTTGCGTCAGCTGAAGCCAAGAGAAAACGAGAGAAGTATAAGCAAAATTACGATCTGAAAACTAGAGATTCTACCTTGGAGCTTGGAGATAGAGTACTTGTGAGAAACATGGGAATCAGAGGAAAACACAAGCTAGCAGATTGGTGGGAGTATATTCCGTATATCGTCATTGGTATAACGAACACAGATATACCTGTTTACAAAGTTCAGAAAGAGGACACTAAAGGACAAGTGAAGACTCTTCACAGAAACCTTCTACTGCCTTCCATGGCCATTCCTTGTCCTCAGCATGTTGGGAGTGAGCAGGATAGTGTTGATCCGGATTCAGCTCATGTGAGGCACGATGTTTCGACAAGGAAATCGAGACATCAAGCTCATCCACCTACTGATACTTCTGACTCCGATAGCGGCAGCACTGATGACTACAATAGCCAACCATATTATACCAGCAAGGCGAATGAGAACTGGTCATCGCCAGACGCCTATGCATATGTCTGAAAAGATGCAGTGCATGAACAATTCAGAGATTGATGAGACGACTCAAACAACTCTAGACTGTATATCACGTATTGGTGATATATGTAACAGTACCTCCAAAAATGATCAAAATCTCGCGAGTCAGGTAAATAATTCCATTTCCAATGCACAAGATCAGTCAATTTCCATGGCTTTACCCCACCGGTCACGTCGCGAACGCAAACCTCCGGACCGATATGGTCAGAATGTTATGGAATTAGTGGCTGATGAAATATTTGTTTAATTGTAATTATACTATTAAGGTCAACTAGCTTGTAACATTGAACTTATATTTACTGGTCAACTGTTATATTAATTAAAGAAAACGATGACAGTAAGTGTTCTACCTTGCAGTTGAATAATGTTATTTATTATATTGGGTTTCAGAATGACACTCAGATGTCTGGTGACTGCTTTGTTGTGTTCATAGGTGTGATGATTTTATCGCACACCGTTATCTAATATTGTAAGTATGGTAAGTTGAATTGTATCGCATTAAAAGATGTAAATGTTTCCAAGTAACACTGTTAGTATTATCATGGAAGCCATGTGTATGCCTTCATTGTAGCACAGGGTAAGGGGATTGCTTTACTTCATAAAGTAACATACTTAATTATCTCCATGATATGCGTCTATCCATTGCGTTGTATTGTCTTATATCTTATGTTATATTGAATTTTAACAACTTGATGATCGTAAATGACTTTATGATTGTACTATTGTGAAAATAGGTAAATACCGTTCTAAATTGCCTGTATATAATTCATTTGAAAATACATGTGTAAATGCTTTGCTTTATTGAATTGTGCTGTACTCGTTGAAAGACCTGCTAAATGTGTATGTATTAAATGACTAACGATTTATATCATTGTGCTAAACCAATTAAATGCCTATTTAATCGTCTATGTATGCTTGCTTATTTTCTCTTGTATTACAGTTTAGCCTCACAAATCTTAATGCCAGGAGACATTTTCTCATGCCGGGGAAATGTGTCACCGGTTACATGTTGTCAATTATATAAATGTGCTTTTCAGGTATTACCAATGGGCTTATGTATGCGTTATGTTTATAATTGTTTGTTTGTGTGTAGGCTGTTGCTGTCTTTGTCGACTGATTGAGTGTGTGACTTTGTAGCGAATATGAGGTATGATTGGTCGTGCGTGCGTGCGTGCGTGCGTGCGTGCGTGCGTGCGTGCGTGCCTGCGTGCGTGCGTGCGTGCGTGCGTGCGTGCGTGCGTGCGTGCGCGCGTGCGTGCGTGCGTGCGTGCGTGTATGTGCGTGCGTGCGTGCGTGCGTGCGTGCGTGCGTGCGTGCGTGCGTGCGTGCGTGCGTGCGTGCGTGCGTGCGTGCGTGCGTGCGTGCGTGCGTGCGTGCGTGCGTGCGTGCGTGCGTGCGTGCGTGCGTGCGTGCGTGCGTGCGTGCGTGCGTGCGTGCGTGTGCGTGCGTGCGTGTGCGCGTGCGCGTCTGCGTGTGCACATGTACGCGTGCGCGTGTGCGTGTGTGTGTGTGTGCGCGTGTGTTTGTGCGCGTGTGTATGTGCGTGTGGAGACTCATTGTACCCTTCGTTGATGTATCCTTATCGTCTTAGCGTGATACAGCTTTTCAATGGTCGATGTAATATAATTTTATTAATGTGTTCACAATACTTGATTAACCTATTGCTTAGCGTTGAGGTTTAGAGTGAATCGTGATCACTTACCTCCCTTGATTCTGTTTGCGTCATAATCCCGTCGGGAGCATTTTCTAATGATAAACATAATGGCCACTTGTTCTAACTACTATATGTTAGCTATTTAGCCATGTTATTAGGTCCGTATTCTCGTTAGTATTTTACAAGTGTGCTTTAATTGCAGGTCAACTAACATACGTATATGTTGAATCAATCATCTTCAACATCTTTATCTCTGTCCAAATAAATATCGAGATCACATCAACTATAAGCGTTCTCGTTTTGGCATTGGGAACCCCCTGAACCAGTGACACCTATAATTTCTGAACACGTGGAACTGGTCACGTGATTGCAATGAGGCAATGTGTTGGTTGGCGAGGTATATTGTCTGGGATCAGTTCATAGTTTCTTACATATGGTTGATTCCACATATCTCATTTGGATGATGTCAAAAGATGTAATAAGTTGGAATTGGTTAATTCAATATAGCTTTTTAGTTTGACTTTATTTAGTGGATCCTTTCTTTTGTCATGCTGTATCGAATGACCTGAATTATCTAATTGAGAACAGTCTGGTTTCTTTTAATGATCTTTCCCTATGTGTGGCATGTGCCAACCGAAACGCAGTACGCGTGGTGGGAGGATTATGCTAATGCGGAGCTCCGCGTAATCGATGATTTCAATCTGTCACTAAGGTGTATGATGTCATAATCGATTATGTCACGTGCATGCTGACGTCATACAACCGAATAAGCAATGAATGGTGTGGCCATGTCCGTCACGAACTTTTAAATGTCCGTCAGTTGTACGAATTGTATGGCTTTACTATTTAATATAAATTATGTTCAATATTTTCAAACTAATCTGACTGGACGCTGTTGCTGCCATATTTAGCAACATCACCAGTCAAATTAGGTTCCACACATTAAACAACTTACCTGTATAGCTTTCTGGAGATTGAAATTCAAGGAGTTCAGAATTCGATCGAGTCCAACGTTGGAAAGCGTGGGCAGATCTTAGCTAGAGATGGGTGGGTCATAGATAAAAGAGGACTCGTCCATTGTGTCATGAAATAGAAGATAGTGCACGCATATGTGTTTGATTTCTCGCATTGATTCACTGGGAAATTGTGTTTTACCCAGTTATATGTCGTGCGTTATTGACCCGTGTCCCCCTACCACCCTCTATACTGTATCCAGAGTAGAGAAGTGATTGAAAACAAACAGTTGATGGATCGAGTAGGATCCTGTATTCAGACATTTTCTGGAGACCAATTCTTAGACTCCTAGCGGTGAAGAAAAATCATCCCATATATGAGATCTTGATCTCAATGGATGGGCTTGTTAACCCTTCTATGGCGAAGCCGACCAAAACCACATATGCAGTTGTCATGAGGGTTTTCAATTTGCAGGATAAGAGAAAACTATGCTTGAAATTTCCCCACAAGAATGATTGGATCGATAACCAAGCCGGCCATGTCAGTGGTAAATTTTCTGTGCTCTGCACATGGGCATTCCAAAAGGATTTACTGGACGAAATTCAATAGTTAATGAGGGAACATGTTATTGGTGTGCCACTTGGTCAGTGTATGTGTCCGTCCCATGTTCCATCATCGTTATCGAACTCGCCTCCGCGTGCTTTGAAAAAATAGGCTGGCCGTCAGTTGTTTCCACACGAGCAATTACAGAACTAGACATGTGATATAGTTGATCACGTGTTAAGGTGATCAACTATAACACATGTCTAGTTCTGTATTTGCTAAGGGGGTTGAATCTGTGTACCTGCTGTTTAACCCGCTTGTATCAGCAGCGCCTCGAAACACACAAGATGATACTCATATCAGTTATCCCTTTAATGGCCATGATTTTATCTCTTTTGGCCAAATGAATACTATTTATTTGTAATTTTACCATTGACATTTGTAAAGATAGCTTTGAGTTTTAAAGATCACCGCAGAGGCTGCTTTTGGTCAGCTGGATTATCAAAGAGGGGAATTGGTCAAAACAATTATTAGTATTTGCATAGCCGGTGGACCTTTGCAGACTGAATGGACAGTATCTCTACTACTACAGCCACAGAATACAATAATCATACAGTAGGTCGAATTGCAAGGCTTTCTGTGCTGGTGTCTCCTCTGGCATCGTTACTACAATGGCCAAACATGGGCCATCTTTGCACGGCGACTTTTACAGACATCTTGTATAATGCATCATTGGAAAGTATGCTGTCTGGCCATCGGTGTCCAGTGATGGCGCATAGGTGGTTGCGGTGGCAGGCATCGAGTGTGTCTATAGCTGCCTTATGAGTTTCTCAGCTGTAGAGTTATACAGCATCAAGGATACGCAGATTGCATTGTATAAACGTTGTCTTTTTATCAAGGCATCTTTGGTCCACGAATCCATAGCTTCCAGAACGACTGGAAAGCTCTGCCCCTCATGACGCAGGGTGCAGAAATATTAGCAGTACTGTAAAGCAGTGCGCCCAGGATTTTACTTTTCCTCTATGGTTCGCCGCCACGAAGTGTATCATCATTATCTTTAGTTTCATGTTTTGTAGATAGGTATATGTGGGTGAACTCTGTTTTGGATTCCTTCATATAGAGATTCTCAATTTTAATTTTGTTTGCATCTATTGGGAGAAGTTCGTCAAGGGGTTTCTTTTTCTCGTCTATGAAGTCAACATCGTTGGCATATTCCATTTCTAGCTACATTCCCAGTATGTACACTGGGAGGGTGGTAGTGGTGGTGTGTGTATGTGCGTGCGTGCGTTCGTGCGTGCGAGCGTGTGTGCCTGATGGTCTTGTGGAACATTCAAGCACGGATATCAATGCAGAAGCAAGGTAGAAGGTGAAAAGGATAGGAGATAGGCCATCTCCCTGTGGAGAGCCGATTGATGTCACGAATTCTACAGACTTCACTGACTTGACTCGTGCTCTCGGCTTGGTGTCTGCAAGCAATAGTCTCACTAGTCGTAGCTCATTTTACTTGCAACTGGCCTGTTGGAATTCATCTAGGATCGCGGACCGTTTAATCGTGAAACAATGCCCATTTTTGTGGAAATCCCAGCTGGGAGCAAGCACATACAATGGCAGGAGAGGACGTCATTATATAAATCTGCTTATCGTGCTACAATGTAACCTCGGACTCCGTACACGCAAATCAGGAATGGACCGGGGGAAGCTAAGGATGCTGGCTGAGGACAAGACATAGTTATTAAAAGCGAAGAAACAGTGATTGCTGCTGAAGGATGTTTCTACTACTACAGCCGCGGGATACACTAATCATACATACTAACTATTTAAAAAGCTTGCCGCTGGATATTTTGACACAAATTTGACTGGACTCTGTTGCTGACATATGTCCACAGGCCATAGGCAGCAACATCACCCAGTAAAATTAGTTTCAAAATAGTCACCAGCTTACTTGCATAGTTTTCTTGAAATTGACAGTCAGGAAGTTCAGGGATCGATCGCAACACGGGCGAAATGCGGGTGGAGCTTAACTAAAGATGGGCGGGGCATAGCTAACATTATATTCCTTCATTGAAAGTGTAAGTTGACACAAGAGGTGTACAACGCATGCTTGCCTGCTTTGTTCGGCCTTTTCAGGAAAGTCAAATTCAGCGCGTTACGTTTGGTTCGATATGTGTTTTGGGATGGAGAAAGTCCTACTTACCATTAGAGGCGCTGGGTCGTCTAGTGGAATTCTTCGTCAGATGGACTGATTGCCATTACCAGTATCCGCTGCTGGTTGGGTCCACCTGCATCGTCGACATCTGGATTTCTGGTTCAAATTGATTTGTTCAGTACGAACTTCCCATATGCTTAAGGTAGTGGGGGACAGAAGCTGCAATTTTAATATCTGACAGTCTAGGCCCCCTAAAGGAGTACACCTCAATAAGGAAACGTCTAATAACCATTAACACAAAAACATAGTGGGATGGTTTTATTGTTTTCTTTAGCTGGGTACAGATAACTAGTTTTATCCAAGGAATTATATGCTGAATTATCTGAAAGGTGAAAGCAGAGGTAAATATGAAAACGTCTCTGTATTCTGAAAACAAGTTGACTGAACGTCGCTTGACAATGGCAACATTCAGTAAAACACTGCAAGATACTCATCAAAGGATAAGATATTAGCCCTTTCCAGACGAAACAGGCCAGAAAATGTTCCTACAGTTAACTTGAATAAGGGATAATTTTGATGTTCTTTACCAACGTTAGCTATTGAAGGATTAAAATGACAATCAGGAACACATTGCAAGCACGAGACTGTTTAACGCTGACAGGCTGCTTCGGAGTTCTGGGCTTCTTCCCTGCACTGGAGACCAGGCCCACATGGGCAGCTATGCAGATAGACTCCCGGTTCCTGCATTGGATAGCCGAGTTGGCAATACGAGTTTTCTTGCAGAAATCCTCTGCATACATATGGACTCATTCCGATATTCCTCATCCACGCAAGGTAGTAACAACATTGGTCGTTAGCACATGGCGGATCGCAGGCACTGTCAACCTGGGGAAATTAAACACATATCGTAAAGTCAGCTGATCTATGACACACGATCTGTCATCAGACAATGGCCACCAAGAACAGGTGGCCGTGCAATAGAGGGATCTATTTCTCGCTAAGCCGCGCACATTTCCAGCTAAGCTCCGCACATTTCTAGCTAAGGTCCTACCAAGTTTTGCTAGTGTTTGGATTGAGCGCATCCTGAATTCCCAAAATAGCAATACCAGGGAAACTAGACAGGTACGCTGTTGACTAGTTTGAAACCAATTTGTGTTGCGACCACCCGTCTTAACAAACCACCATGTTTTAGCCGCGAACTCACACACCAATACTAGACATGATACAGTGTGATGCGATGTAGGGTCTGCTGTAATGGATTCAATACTATGACCAGTAACGGTGTATTTTTCATTAATACACATGTTGCTGAACCTGGTTGCTGTTGTGGTAGCAACACTTTTCAGCATCGACGTTTTGAAGATGGACCTGCATCGCAATCTAACAAGCTATTGCGAACGATTCCTAGTAGCCTTGTTGTGAAACAGTATGAAAGACTTAGAAAAATAGGACCCTGCAACAGCAGGAGGGTATAATAAAAGACACCACTGAATTAATATATGAACAGATTATCGGACACTGTCTGATTCCTAACAATACCTACAATTATTCATTGACTTTTGGGGCATTCGTATTCACTAAACGTGCTCAACGAGCATGGATAATGTGATTGCGATCAAGGTCATAGGCTGCCTCTCCAGAGCGGTCGTTTGATTAAGATGTGGGGATCTCCACAACATTTCCAAAAAATTTAAAAGGAGCACCATAACCGATGACCTCAAGCGAGACAGACAATGGAGCTGTCCAGCTATAGCCATGCTCCGCCAATCTCTAGCTAAGTTCCACCCACGCTTCGCCCGTGTTAGGATCTACCGACCTCGGTAAGCTGTTGAATATGGTGAAACTAGTTTGACTGGGCGCTGCTGCTTGCAATGGCAGCAACAGCGCCTGTTGCTGGCAATGGCAGCAATAGCGCCCAATCAAATTAGTTTAAAAATATTCAACAACATGTTTATTAAATAGTATAGACATACAATGCATACAACCTGATGGACAATTAAGCGCTTAAGACGGGCTAAATCGAGTCATTCGAGACATACTGATTATGTTGTAATCCCGCACTTAGTTTATTATGACGTTATGTGATTGACTGAGGAAGTGGATTCATGAATTTTTTGCAGTACATACTATATCAATATCTGGTTTCTATTAAAGTACGTCTATCAATAGATTTTAGTTGCAATTTGCAGTTAGGTCAGTATGTCTGTCTGACTGTGTGTCTAATTCTCTGTCTGCTGGCCAATTATTTTGTTTTTATTATTATATTATGAATAACACGAAATCGTGCCTTAGGAGATAGGTTTACGCCGGCAGTCCTATGCGTGTTCATAATAAACTAGTCCACGTGTACTCATTTCCTGGTCAGTACCGCTCATGTCCGTAGTATTCCCCGAACGCACTTGAAATAGGGCCTTCCATGATGATGATGGCGGTGGCTGCGGCATAGGCAGCGTCGACGGCGAGGTCGAGGACGACGAAGGCGACGACGACGACGACGACGATGGTCAGTGACTGTGCTATCCACCTGAAGAGGTGAAAGCTTCTTTCAGTTGCTATCAGTTTTTCCTCAACCGTCTCCAGTGTTTCGTGTAGAGTGCGAGCATCCTGCGCTCGTGTAGGTTCTTTCTCGCCTATACTGATTCTGGATAACGTTTCAGGTCTGATTGCCAAACATTTAGCAAGGTGATGTTGTGCCGTCATTTTGCGTGCCTGATACATGTTGGCACATACCGCTGCAAATTCTAGTGCTTTCTGAGCAGGCGTATTTTCTGACATTCGAAGAGCATGCCCGAGTATAGCCTGTTGCTGTTGTGTTACCCTCACAGATAGTGGCTCGGTGTTACACAGTTTGTAAAATGCTGCAGTTGATAGTCAACTGTGTGGCCACTGATGTTCTCTAATGGTTCGCAGATGCAGGGTGCGGTGGCATGCATCAAATTTGCTTAAGAGGGTTTTGGAGCTGCCGACCGGTTGCAATTGCATACCATTATGGACACACGTGTAGTATCATACAGTTGCATCCGGATTTCATAGGAATTTTAGACGTACGAAGCCAGAACTTCTAGAGGGAATGAAGGCGATATTTTCCTGCCTGTATAGCGAGTTCCAAATTTGGTAGAGCTGCAGAGGGTGGAACCTAAGATTCTGATATTCCTCCACTTCTTAGTGTCCTGATGGGGGTACCATTTCTGTGTTATCAGAAAAGTATACCTGAATGATCTCTGTCTTCGCTTCATTCAAGAAGAGGTGTGCAGCATTGAGCAGCTGTTCCTCAGCTATTGGAAGTTGTGCATCTAGAGGACCTATTTCCTCGTCGATAAGGTCAACATAATCTTCATACTACATCATTCTCTAGTGGCCTACCGATCACTGAGTTTGGAAGATTTTGGTCTTGTAGAGTGCTCTCCAACAGACGATAGAGCTGCGGCGAGGTAGTAAGGGAAGAGCGCTGGTGATAAACCATCTCGATGTGAAGATACTTTTGATGTTTCAACACGTGCAGAAATCGTTGATTTGACGCCAAGTTTTGTTTTGTGTTTTCCAATAAGAGTCATCAGGCGTAGTTCGCCATCGCCGTGGCCAGCTTGATGGAAAAATAAAAGGACATGTGTTCTCTTGACGTCGCATCCGTCTAGATTTTCCCAGAAATGAGGCCATTCTTCGTCTTGTGGTGTTTTGGAATTGAATCTTTTGTGTGGTAGTTTAGACTCTGTAGTATGTGCTCAGTGCTCTATGAGCGGCACTCATGAATGTCCAGCATGATGCGTGTTAATGAGGCAGGACGATGGCCACATTCAGATTAGAGGATTAACCCTTACCACTCGGGTGTCAAAATTCTACATTTTGAAATTAAATTAAAAGAATAACTCGTGCACATTTTCAACAAATTTGGTGGGAGATGGTGCTGTCGTAGACAGCAACATCTTCCAGCAAAATTATTGAAAAATGTACACTAGTTTCTTTGATATTGCCACAGTAAAATATAGAATAGATAGAACATTTACATCAGAGTGATAAGGGTTAACACGTATATTGGCTAATTCAACAATGGGCAGAGGCTACCCTGTTCGGACAGGGATTCAGATTATGCGGTCTTAGAGGAAATAGATTAGAGAAATATCAGGGATATTAGACCAGGCAGGATGCAAATTTCAACGAAGGATTCTAGTTTATCCATCAATCAAATGACGTCATAATCAACTACGTGATGCGTATGCTGACCTCATGATCAATTACGTCATGAATGACGTAGCTAAGTTCGTCACGAATGCTTAATTGATGACATACTAAGCGTTGTTGTACGAATTGTATGTCTTTACTATTTAATAAATATGATGATGAATATTTTGAAACTAGTTTGACTGGGTGCTTTTGCTGCCATATGCAGCAACATTACCCAGTCACATTAGTTTTAAAATATTCAAAGGATTACCGTATATTTTTTAGAGATTGATATTCAGACAGTGCTGGCAAGGGTCGATCAATCCCAACATGGTCAAAGCGTGAGTGGAGCTTAGCTAGATATGGCCGTGTATAGATAAAACTGGACTCCTCAATTCTAGATTCAACACTCCTCCCCTATGTAGAATGCCCCGATAAAGTCAGGGCTGTTAGAGACACCACAACATATGTAAATTGGAATGCTATATAGAATGGCGAAATTAAAATAATAAACATCATTCATTGCAAAATGTTGAACCCTGAATACTCGTCAAAAAAGCGAACTGATTATGTACTCACCAACGCGATGGCAGAGAGAAGATACAAACCGCACCACAGACTAAGATTCACCATTTTTTTATTTTCTATATTGCAAAGTAATACACCTTCTACGGCAGAGTAAAATCAGCAATTTCTACAATTTCAAAGCATTTAAGTTGGACACCTCTGTGGTTGAATTCGTTGAATAAGGATATCTCGTTAGAAGCAAATACTTATATTTGTGCTCATGTGTCCTTGGCAGTGATCTACCCTGTCACTATCAATCATGTGATCAATGCCACACTGGTGTACTCAGAGGTAGCCTAATTAATGTGGCAAATGTGAGTAGAATTGTCTGTTCCTTATCTGTTAATCCGAAAGTCGACAATGACTATGCTGTTTTCGGTAAAGATACTCTCGTTGAGTCAGACATGATTAACACAAATCGGCCTCCATAGTTGCATTGAGACATGTTCATTTACAGGCCAAGAGAAGGAGATTATTTTTTTAATGGACCACTCTAATGGCTGGCTCGATAACAGTGGGAAAATTAAGGAAAATAATCTTCTCTAGGGCCGGTGTCGTGACCAAATTTTGCCATTACAAGGTTAATAGAATGCCATGCTTCATAGTGAGGTCAAGAGGGCAGAGACTAGCGCGATCCATTTCTAGTTATGCCCCGCCCATCTTAGGCAAGCTCCGCCCAATGTACATTTCTAGTTTATCCGGCCATCATATGACGTCATAATCAACTACATGGCGTATAGGATGCGATTCTCCGGCTTGTGATGTACTGCCAGAGCAGCTTTGGAAGAGGACTCAGTTTCGCCGAGACTGTGCACAATGGATTGTGTACAAGGGATGCTGAAAGCACCGGTAATATCAAAGATGTGCGATCATTACAAGATGGGACGTATCACGTCAAGTAACCACTGATTGTTCAATTCATCCATCAAGCTAATTCACCCTTCCAGAGTATCCATCCATCATCTGACCTCGTATGACGTCATAATCAGCTCAGCGCGTGTATGATGACGTCACAATTATTACGTCACAAAGTGTTCCATATAGACAGCCATCAAATCTCAAATGGTTCGACACGTTGTATGAATTGTATGTCTTTGTAATTCTTCGCTATTTAATAAACTTGCTGTTGAATATTTTGAAACTAATTTGACTGTGCGCTGTTACCTGTGTATTTTGTTGGAAATTAATAGTCAGGATGTTCACAGATCGATCGATCCCAATACAAGCGAGGTGTGGGTGGAGCTTAGTTAGAGATGGGCGGTGCATAGCTAAAACCGGAAAGGTCCATTATTCACATCCTCATGTGATCATATACGTGAGCGGTATTTAGACGGTATCACCAACCGATCCCCACGAACGGTCATCCATTAGGGTTGCTATGACTTTCCTATCCTAAGTTTCTGCTATTTGATTTTCCAGTAGTCTTGGCTAATTTTCAAGCTTGGTTAGCGGCTCATCTTTTTGATCGGTGACCTGATTTGAACCATTCTCTTTCCGTGGTCAAATCTGATTAAGCGTCCATCAGAGAGCGTACTGCGATTTGATGCGGTGGCGTGTTGGTTCTCAATGATTTTGGCAGCATTTTAGGATAATCATCAGTAGGGAGCAAATTATCCTGTTAGGGTTGTGCACTATTACACACAAAACACACACACACACACGCACGCACGCACGCACACACACACACACACACATGCACACGCCACACGCACGTACGTACGTACGCCTGTGCACACGCACACAAGCACGCACGCACGCACGCACGCACGCACACACATGCATATATACACTATACAAAATGTGGGGTTTATTAAATCGTCCTTACCGCATATACATATGCGGTAAGGACGATATAATAAACCCCACATTTTGACCTAGAAAAGCGTCTAAGCCGGTTTGTTTGCATTATCCCTAATTTTAATAAACACGATTCATTGACATTCACAGCTATACCTCTAAACTTACACGTTCTCCTGCACGGGATATATATATATATATACAATTATTTTCCTCGGTCAAGAGTATTAAAATAAGTGGTTGTATACAGCTGCAATCTAGAATCATGGCGTATTCATTTCTCAAAGACGATTCGTCATATGCAAGTGACGACAATGTGGAAGTGACGACCTATACTGCATCCGATGGATATAAAGTTAGAGCTGTACTTTTTGACGGCGTGTGTCTTCAGGAATTTCCTGGCATGGCATCCGTCTTGAAAGAATTTAAGCGTCTTGAGACCCGCCCTGATGACGTGTGGATAGTGGCTTATCCCAGATGTGGTACGTTTGTTAGATAATGAGTTCTGCGTGTAGTCTATACCGGCTTTTGACGACACATGATTGTGACTCTCTGAGATAGTTGGATGCCTGACCACACGAATTAACCCTTTAACACGCACATCAGCCAAATACAGGTTCTGCAGTGGTCCTGAGAAATGTCCATTTGCAGACGAAGAGAAGATTATTTTTGAGAATTTACCACTGGAAAGATTGGCTCGACAACCGAGCCAGTCATTCCAGTGGTAAATTTTCAAAAATAATCTTCTCTTGGTCTGCAAATGGACATTTTCTATGAAAAAATGGAAAGTTTAAAAACAAATTCAATGGTTAAATAAGATCCATCTCATTGTATATTAACCCTATATTGTTCAAGAAAATGTCCATCTCTACTTGGGGCATGTCTGTTTACAGGGCATTAGAAGCCAATTCTTAACCACTGGAATGACTTGCTTCTTCCTCTGTTTCTTCTGAAGCTTAATGGCCTCCATTAACGTGTTGAACATTTTGCCATTTGTTTGCTCATAGCCTTAAGACTGGATTAAAATCTGATAAAAACAGGTTGAAAACTGAGTGTCAAATTAGTTACACGACGACACTACTAGGCCCGTGAAGGCTTAACTGGAGATGGCCGAGACTATCCCTGGCGGTTGAGCACTCCACTGTGTTCCACTGTCGGATAGTGTCAGTGAAGAAGGATTCTTTCCTGTAGTCGTTCAAGCATGATGGAAGCTAGTAGCTCATTTCGTACATATTGCTACTAAAGCGTATAACTGGTATAAAAGCGGCCCTCCTGGCTTATCGCCACCTTTTCATTGGCGATTTGGTAACGCATGGCTAGTCTTACATCACTCTTCCCCATTCGAAGGAATATATGATCCTGCAGCCTTATTCGGCTTAAGCTCCTTCCGGAGTTTGTCTACACCATTGGCCGTGATATTTAGGCTTTCGGTCTATGTATAGTTGCCAGGCATGTTGGATTGGCTGCCTGAACTCAGTCGGGCCTATCATCGTTTTCTTGGGGAATGTTAACTGTAATTCACCTGTCCAGCGTATCCATCAATCATCTGAGCTCGTATAACGTCATAACCAGTTCAGCCCGTGTATGCTGACGCTACAATCATTACGCCAGAAAGGGTTCCATGTAGACCGTCATCAAATTTCAAATAGTCCGACACGTTGTATGAATTGTATGTCTTTGTATTTCTTTGCTATTTAATAAACATGCTGTTGGATATTTTAAAACTAATTTGACTGGACGCTGTTAGTGCCTTAGGCAGCAACATTACCCAGTCAAATTGGTTTCAATATATTCAACAGCATATCTGTGTAATCTTTTTGGAAATTGATAGTCATGGTGTGCAGAGATCTATCGATCACAACACGAGCGAGGTTGGGTGGAGCTTAGCTAGAGATGGGCGGGGCATAGCTAACACCGGAAAGGTCCATTGTGTGTTGAAGATTGGTGTTTTATCAAACGGGTCTGAATGCCCTCATTTCGCCGGGAGCTATTCCACAAATTTAAGCTTGGTTATGTTTGATCTAAGTCCAAACGAGAGTACTGTTTTTTATTATCTTAGGGCGAGAAAATACCCTCTCTGTATTGTCAGTATGCGCCCTGGTTCTCCATGTACTGTTCTCTTGACCTCTTTAAACCTTCTAGCTGTGGCTTTGCAGAAATTTCTTTTTCTGGCTCTGGTCGGTCTTCAGGATTACAGCGGACGCCAATTTGTGCAGATTGGCCATCAAATGGTTAAGTTGCCATCTCTTTAATTGACCTCTCGGAATCTACAGGTAAGTTATTGAATGTTTTGAAATTAATATGATTTGTGGCTATGACAGCACCAGCTTACAATCAAATTTATTTCAAGGTATTCATCGAATTATGTATTGACGCTTAAATGATCTTAAATTGCAAATCGATCAGCGACAAACAATTTGTACACTTGTCGGACTTTCCGAGTTTCATGACGGCGCTAAACGTTATTTTGAGCGTTACTTCAGGTATGTACTGACGTAATTAAATATTTGTGTCAGATCCTTGAGTGACAGATCAAATACAGTCATTACTACAGATCTGGTAAATCACGATATAAGTAATGCTGTGGTCATGCTGTAGAAAGGTGTTCTCATTATACTAACAACGACAACGGCAACGCCAACGACGACGTCAACGACTACGACTACGACAACGACAACCACAGCTGGTAATCCTAGTATTGCTGCTGCTACTAGGACACAAATGTTCTTCTTCTTCTTCTTCTTCTTCTTCTTATTATTATTATTATTATTATTATTATTATTATTATTATTCACGCAGGTACACATTGGATTTGGGAGGTAGTCTCAATGATAGCCCAAGGGAAAGCGGAACGTATACAAGAATCAAAGCAGTTTAACTCGGTTGAATTGCAAGCAGGCTTACAATGGCCTATAAAGACACTGCCATCTCCGAGGATCTTAAACTGCCATCTTCTTCCGAAACATTTCCCTGCATCTGCCCTTAATGAGAGTAGATTTATTTTGATATTACGCAATCCAAAAGATGTGGTCGTGTCCAACTACTTCCTGAGAAATGGATTTTTGAAATTGCCATATGAAGGAAAGATATCGGGATTCGTCGACCTCTTTCTTGAAGACAAAGGTATATACGTCTATTTATATACGCTTACTACATATCTATGTGAAAACTCAAAATAGTTGAAATAAAGCGGAGAGCGTGCTATTAGAAAAAGGCTTGCAACGCGAGAAAGTAACTTACGTCATAATCAAATTCATTACTTGTTGACTGACGTCGCAATCAAAATGACTTCCGTTCGTCACGAAAGTGTACGCATTGTAGGCTTCCACATTTTGGCTATTTAAAGTTAATAATCATTACAATAATCTAAACTACTTTTACTGTGAGTTGTTGCTCTCTCTGACAGAAATATATGTCAAATTAGTTTCAAACTATTCAACAACCCACCTTTATGATTGCTTGTATATCACATTGCCAAACTCTAGGTGCCCCCTCTAGGACTAAGTGCATTTACTGAGGCAGACACCCTAGGTGCATTCTGATTGGTTGAAAACCGTGATAGGCTGTAGAAATGTATGACCATTTAGCTACTAAATCCTGACTATCTTTCGTTGTCAACATGATAGAAAGCTAAAATGGCAGGGATAGATTATGGGTGGAAAATTCTATCACCAGAATATATAAAGTATAAGATAAGCTGCGATTTCCTTTAATTCGAGCACTTTGTTTATGGAAAACCTTACAACGACTATGTAGAAATAGATGTGACCATCTGGTGCTTCGGTTGTTGGACCATCGTCAATCATCTGAACTATCTAATTGGCATGAAATCGCCTGGCGCACGTACATTCTTGCAACACGTGGCTAATCGATAGATAGTTGACTAAAGCTGGCGGAAATTAAACCGGAAGCGCATATCTGTAAGACCCATGACGATGAACGGACTTCGTTTTGAGCAGCATAGTAGGTGGTCACCCACCGACCAGATACGTTATTTCCCCTCCCCCCCCCCCCCCCAGCTATGACGTCGCTGAGCGATAGACGATCACTTATTATACTATTTAAAATGGTGTTCCATCGTAGCCATGTGTCATACATTCTTCGATTATAATTATATTTTTAGTTCTAAAGATGGTCCGTTGCTCTCACTTAGCACAACGTGGTGTTGTCAGAGCTGTGAGAACGGGTTTGTCTTAAACGTATACTGGAGTTGCCAATCAGCACAGAAAATACAGCCGCCAATGTAACAATCATGGTATTATGTTCACGCCAACTGACTGAACAACATCCCCGACCCATTGAACACGAACTCGTCAGTTGCCCCTGAGCGGAGAGATTAGCTATTGGCGTTGTAGCATAATTATGGGAATTAAACTCTAAAACGTTAGGGCGAGGTTCGGTAGATGGTTTACGATTTCAGAGGGATTTGCGTACTATAGCACATGGCGTAGAATCGGCATGAATGTCTTTGGATGGACCTTGGTAGTTGCTGTCAACTTCCCAAGACAAGCGATGGATTGAACCTGCACCATCTATTGAGTTATCGTAACAATGTAGCTTTCATTTGACCAAGTCGATGGAACACTCAAACAGGTCGACCGATACATAGATAAAAAATAGACATTCCAATTCCCCATCATTCCAAATTGAGCCTGCATATAGTGGACACCTGTCTTGGGGCACGTGATTACGAGACCACAGGCCCGTGATTCTGACAATTGGGTTATTGTAAATGGTCTTCAGATTCAATGGCCAACAAGTGTCCGTTATAAAATTATTTCTGTATTGTAATGCGCGACCACAACCGGCGTTTGAAATAGAATATACCATCTACTTTCATTGCAACCACACCAACAATAATAATAATAATAATAATAATAATAATAATAATAACAACAACAACAACAACAACAACAACAACAACAGCAACAACAACAACAGCTGGAGAAGCAGTAGTGACAGCGGCGACAGCAGCGACGGTGGTGACGACGACGACGACGACGGCGACGACGACGACTCTTCTAACTGGTACAAATTTGTTTCAGTCCGAGTTACAGCTTTCTAAGCATTGCAGAAAATCTCATCGCATGGGCATTGAGGTCCATTTGATGGTGTTTCCATATTTTGAAACTAATTTGACTCGGTGCTGTTGCTACCTATGGCAACAACAATGCCCAGTCAAATTAGTTTCAAAATATTCAACAGAATATTTATTATATAGTAAAGACATACAATTCGTACAACAACGCATAGTCCGTCTTCAATTATGTGTTCGTGACGTATTTATTTACGTCATTCGTGATGTCATAATGACGTAATTAATTGATGTCATTCTATACGTTACGTAGTTAATTATGACGTCATATGATGGATAGATAAAGTGGAAAAGTATATTTCAAGGTAACTATACAGACCCTTCCTATATTCTGATTTAGTTTCAAAATATTCAACTGAATGTTTATTAAATTGTAAGTTCACAAAAGGCATACATTTCAGACATACAATTCACGGTTACCGTTAGACATTCTCCAGTTTAGCGACGTGCCTATGCATTTGCGTAACAGATCCTTCCCCTTCCAGGGATCTCCCTAGAGTTCCTTAAAATGTATCATTCCTTTCTCGTGGTTTTGAGCTGGGGTTCCATGTGCGTGATCACAGTGTGTATGCCCCCATATGTCAAGGGTTGACCAAAGAATCAGTCTAAGCGGGGCAACATCGGGACCTAAGAGGTCACATAGGTATATAGTATAGTATATAGTATAGGTCATGGTTTATAGTCCGCTTCCACTTGCGTTCTCAGCCGACTATACAACTTTACCCCCTGCTCATTAGGCTTTTCTCATTCCTGTACAATCTCAACTCCCTCTGGGAGCGTACTCGTCACGTGGTTAATTATGACGTCATATGATGGAAAGATAAAGATGAAATCGATAACATCTTTGAATCCAGATTCATTAAAAAGTACATGTGGGAAATGGAAAGCGTCATTGGGTGGCATGAACTGGCCTCTTGGGATTGCGTACAGCGTGATAAAGTGTACGTTATTCTGATCAATCCCATCTCCATATCGCCAGTTAGAGGAGGCGGGCGCTCAGGCGGTAACGAGCGGAGCTGCGAATCCGGCGACCCCAGGATCACGTCTCTATTCCGCGAACTGACGACCGCCGGAAACATAGACAATCTCCTTCACTCCTTGTTGCCTCTCTCCACCCTGAAGTAAAAATGGGTACCAGTGTAATAGCTGAGGAAGTTAAAACCAGCCTCGAATGGCGTGAATGGGACCTGAAATCCGGGACTCGATAGACGCCAACCAAACCAATAACTTCATATCGCCAGTTAGAAATTAGTCATAGTCTCGACGCACTCGCTGCATTAATACATGTAAATACATTTCATTTTTAGTGTTTTCTGGCGGTATGTTCCAGTATATCAACCGCTGGTGTGAAGTGTATCAGAAAGACAAAGCCAGATTTATCATTCTCTCGTACGAGAAATGCACAAAGGTATTTATTGTTGGTTCGGATGTGTTTTCACACTCACTGTTTGGAGTGTCGAGCTTCTCTCAATCCAACGCACTATCACTTTAATGGCAAAATGTGGTCATGAAAATTGACAATTTAGCCAATTGGATATCCGTGGGCGTGTGATAAAGAAACGCCGCGCCATTTTAAATGCTATAAAATTATTGTTTCATGCATCGCCTCCACCCATTCCAATTTCCAACGAATGTATTAAGACATGAGCCATAACGTACGTATGCGTAACTGTGTGCTTGTTTGAATGCCTATTGTTGAACGCTAACATATCATCAAGATAATAACGTACAAGGTGTTTTCGATATTCTGAAAAAATAAAAGAAATTGAAGCCATTTTAATATCACTTTTATCTGAAGCTTCAATGATATCTACGGCCGTTACAACCTCGAATTTCCTTAATAATTTCAACTTTTCATCCGCGATTTTGAATGTTTTCTATTTGCCTTAAGTCACACGGCTGACGTAGGCAGATATGCACGATGTGCAATAAGCACGCGTTTAGCGGGCCAATGCCACTTTTATGAAACAACAAATGCAGCTCGCATTGGAGAGTTGAAAGAAACAGAAATCCTGGTTTAGCAAGAGATGGCTGAACTTTTATTATGTCTGCAACGCATCAAAGCGGACAAAATGATACTCGCGTCAAGTAATCCTTTAATGGTTAAGATTTTTTAAGGACATTCTAATTTTTCCCGGCTAAGAAAATGCTTCTTTGTAAATTTACCACGTAAACTAAAAAAAATAGATTTCTGGTATCCTGAAAAACGAACATTCCTCAAAACAACAGCAGAAATTGTGCTTGCTTAAGCAGTACATATATACAGGACAAATTGAGACGTTTTAGAATGTATGGTTGAATAACGCATCTATTGAGCCAATGCAATCAAGTTGTAAATGCTGACGATTAGTCTTGCTCCAGACCACCGCTGAGGGCGTCCTTTGCCGGCTGGACCATTAACGAGTTGACGCACGAGGGATTAACCAATGAATAAGTACTGAAAACCACGGATCTGCCAAGATTTGAGCCAATTCTCGACATGATATATATATATATATATATATATATATATATATATATATATATATATATATATATATATATATATATATATATAAGTTTGTGTGTGTGAAATGTGTGTGACTGAACATATTGCAGACAAAACGGCGTCGCAAACCATGAATCTGACAAAATATGAGCCTATTTTCGATGCGAAATTCTTTCATGGTGGAACATTTTTTAACTCAATATGTCATCATCGTATTTCTATACCCATTAATAATGTGGGTGGACGTTCTGAGGCCTGGCCTATTACAGGTAATATACCAGGTCGTATTGCCACGTATTCGAATGCGACGAATGGGAACCAACTATCTTACAATGCGGCCATATGGCGAATAAGTAACTACATACTATGACATTATTTGATGGGACAATCGTGCAATATTGTACAGTACTAATACATATTGAGTTTTATATGGCCTTCGGTCCGCAAAATGGTTACAAACCAAGTACATAGATTCTGGCACCGAGTATAGTAAATTACTATCCTTTGACAAGTATTGCGAAATTAGTTCATGATAGAATTCTTTTAATTCGATACTTTATTAGCATATCCATAGAGGTATCTAACCATATGGGTGAAATTCTCGGGCCCGCCCTAGTGCAGACAGTATGGTACAGAAAACTGCGAATCTGTCAAGATTTTAGCCAATTTTCGATATGGAATTGTGTACTATGAAATTACGTCACGGTTAATTCCGAGTGTAACTAGCATATTCAAACTCCTATACCTTTTTGCTGGTGAAATTCCGGGGCGGACATATTGCAAAGAAAACCGTGAATCAACCAAAGTTTGAGCCTATTTTCGATAGAAAATTGTATACTACGAACTTATTTCATGGTAGAAATATGTTTAGCTCAATACTTCGCGAGTGCATGCTTATCTAAACATATAGATGGAATTCTGGAGCTGAACCTATTCCGAGCGATATGCCAGGACATATCGACACCTATCTGAATGTGATAAATGTGAACCAACTATCTTACAATGGGGGCCATATGGCGAATAAGTAACTACACACTATGAAATTAGTTGATCGTAGCTAACAGCACGTGTACATAATGGAGTTATATATTGCCATATGTTCGAAAACTGATTACAAAACGAGACCAGACATTATGATAGGGATTTTGATGCCGAATATAGTGAATTATTAGGATTTGTCAGCTGTCGGTGGCTACCAAACTCAAGACCTCATTAACGTATTCATATCCCTATCTAACCAAGGGTGAAACTATTGGGCCGAAGCTAGTACAAACAGTATGGTAATAAAAACTGCAGGTATGCCAAATTTGAACCAATTAACGCGATGAAATTGCGTACTACATCTATACATATATGTGAGTGAACTGCTGAGGCCGAACATACTACAGACAGTGGGGCCGCGAAAGCCACATATCAGTCAAAATTTAAGCCAATTTTCGCATGCTAGGATATTACTTCATCTACAATTTTTAATTCGGAATATAACTAGCGTATGTAGTCTATGTAGGTGAAACTATGCTGCTGAATCTATTATATACAGTAGGGCACCGAAAACTGTGGAAATTTAAGCCAATTTTCAGTATGAAATTGTGTACTACGAAATTACTTCATGGTAGAAAGTGTTTAACCTCAATACTTCACTAGCGTATACATATAACCATCTAACCATATGAGTGAAAGTATATGGCCGAACTTATTGCAGACGTTCCTACCTTAGCACATGGAAACACGTTCGGTTGATTTCTGGCATTAATGGATCTTTCCATTTTTAGCTATGCCCCGCCCATCACTAGCTAAGCTCCACCCACATCTCGCCGTGTTGGGATTGATCGATCCCCAAATGCCCTAGCTGTCAATTTCCTGAAAACTATACAGGGAAGCTGTTGAATATTTTGTAACTAATTTAACTGGGTGCTGTTGCTGCCTACAGAATGTTTATTAAATAGCAAAAGCATACAATTTGTACAACAACGCATAGATCGTCTTCAAATATGCGTTCGTGACGTACATATCGACACATTCATGACGTCATTCATTATGATGCCATTGTACACATCACGCAGTTCATTATGACGTCATATGATGGGTGGGTACTCTGGAAAGGTGAATTCTCAAATTTGCTCACGACAATTTCTAGAAATGTCACGCCCATTCCTAGCTAAGCTCAACCCTCTTTCCGCTTGTTGCAATCAATTTATATACTTTGAATATCGAATTCCAGGAATCCCAATTTCAAGGTAACTATCCATATAAGCTGTATATTATTTTGAAACTAATTTGACTTGGTGATTGTGTTGCCTATGGTCACAACAACGTTCAGTCAAATTAGTTTCAAAATATTAAACCCAATGTTGATTACTCAGTAAAGACGGACTATTCAATCTACACGACGGAACTAGATACGTGATTCATTGCGCATTTTGAGCGTGACGTCAGCCTACATATGACGTAATTGGTTATGATGTCATATTCTTGAGCATCAGATGAGATTCATCAATTATCATGGAAAATGGCCTATGGCAACTTGCAGACGAAAGGACAATTTTAAAAACATATTTATCACTGGAATGCTATACTCGGTTAGCATGCCAGTCATTCCACTGGCAAATTTTAAAAGGAATTCCTGTTGTTATATGTAAATGGAGATTTCTCAAGATCACTACAGAAGCCATTTTGGCCAGTTTGATCGTGTGTTAAAGTAGCAATGTGGTTGGTGGGGCGTGCTGGTAGTTGCGACGTGTTGCGCATGCCAATTTCAATAGCGTGATCAATTTCTAGCTATTCCACGCCCATTTCTAGCTAAGCTCCACCCCCCCCTCTTTTCCCGCGTGTTGAGATCAATTTATATCCTTTGAATAACGGATTCTCAGAATCCCAATTGCCAGGTAAATATACAAGTAAGCTGTTGGATATTTTGAAACTAATTTGACTGGGTGCTTTAGCTGCCTCGGAGCACAAGAAGGCCAAGTCAAATTAGTTTCAAACTATTCAACACGATGTTGATTAAATAGTAAAGACATAAAATTCGTACACTTGACGCACGGTTCAATGTTCATGATGGAGCACGACACGTCATTCATCACGAATTTTGATTGCGACTTCAGCCTGTATATGACGTATGCCATCACATACTTGAGTGACAGATTGAATCCATCCATTATTATAGAAAATGTCCTATGTCCATTTTCAGACCAAGAGACGACAGTTTATTAATTTTTACCACTGGAATGATAGGTTCGGCTATGGAGTCTGTCATTAGAGAGGTTAATTTTCAAAAAAGGTTTCATATTAGATACAAATGTGCATTTCTGAAGGTAATAACTAATTTGATTGGGTGATGGTGCTGCCTATGGCAGTAACAGCGCCCAGTCAAATTAGTTTCAAAATATTAAACAGACTGTTGATTCAGTAGTAAAGACATACACTAATATTAGTACAATCGACGGGCTATTCAACGTTCCTGACAGAGCTAGATACGTCATTCAATACACATTTTGATTGTGACGTCAGCCTACACATCACGTAAATGACTACGACGTCATGTAATTGAGTGACAGATTAGATTCACGCATTATCATAGAAATTATACTATTTGCATTCCAAGAGACGATTGGTTTACCACTGGAATAATAGGCTATCCAGGCAGTCATTCGAGTGGAGAATTACAAGACATAGTGTTTCGATTAGATGCAAATGGGCAATTCTCAAGATCACCGCGGAAGGCAGTTTGATCGAGTGTTGTAGTGGAAATGTGTTAGTTGGGAGGAGTTGACTGGAATTCCTAGTCACAAAGGATAATAGAAGAGACGCTGTGCACGTGCATATATTTCCATCTGTAGATGGACGGATGCACGTGTTTCGTACGCACTCCTCAAGCAGAAGAAGAGTAGCTATTTGGAGTTCTCTTGGCTGGTTAAAATAAATAAGAGGCAATCGCCGCGAAAATTCTATTCCAGTGGAAACCGAGCAGATAAGACAACTCCCCTTGGATCATCCGAATGGGCATAATGGGATATCCAGCAACATTCACGTTCTCGCGAGATCTAAAGCGTGACGGAGATATCCAGCAGGACCACACTCCGATGCACAAAATGGCCGCGCCTATATGCAATTCTTAACCACGCAATAATGGTTATTCGGCTTTACGAGTCTTCTCTGCTTTTCTGAGAGACAACCTCTCGGGTTCCGACTGACCACTTAACTAATGGAGGTGTCCGATATGTCGCTCAAGTATCAGACGTCATAATCATACAGGTCACATATCAGCTAACATCACATTCAAAATAATGTAGGGCCTAGAACTCCCCGGCATGAACTTCGTAGCATTCTCCAAGTGCACGAATTGTATGTCTTCGACGAATTTACAATTTAGTAAACATTCCTTTGAATATTTTGAAAGTAATTTTTCAGGAAGCTGTTATTTTCATAGGCTAGCAGCTTGCATCTGAACTACCTTGGCATTGGGATGCTGGGAAATCAGGATTCACATTGTATACATTGATTTCAACACGTGCAACAAAATGGGCAGAGCTTGGCTAAAATCGGCGGACGTAGCTAGAAATGGATCCCTACCATAGATTTATTATATATTGGATAAATCGCTCATGACCCTCTCAAAAGCGGCATTTCAGAGTTCAGTATATTCTCACTGGATGCATCGTCTCTAAAATAATGTGTTTTTTTTGTTACTAAACCTATTAAATAGTCGAATACAGTATCAAATTAATATAGACAATGCAAATTTATTTCTGATAAAAATATGCAAATTTGCGTCGGTTCACTTTATATTCAAATTACCAAAATATAATTTAGTTATTTTTAAGTCTATATATCTAGCTGATCCCCTGCATTAGGTGAATAGCCGGTCATGCGCAATTGGGATTTACTGAACTCACGTCACCGGAGGTCGTGACAACTAGCCACATAGTGAGGATATGCTCATGAGCCATAAAGCCAATATATCAATATCAAGATCACTCCATTCTTATTCCCTCTTATGTCAACAGCGCCTCAAAGCACTCAAAATACTACTTGATATATCAATTAAGTAATTTGTTAGTCAATATTTTTCAAGATTATATATTTTTTAATTTACCACCGAATTTTTTCGGAGAGAGAGAGAGAGAGAGAGAGAGAGAGAGAGAGAGAGAGAGAGAGAGAGAGAGAGAAGGACGGGGGAGAGAGAGGGAAGAGAGAGAAGAGCAATGGATGGAGGGAGGGAAAGACGGAGTGTGGAGAGAGAGAGAGCGCGCAAGAGAGAGAGAGAGAGGGGAGGGAGGGAAGGACGGAGGAGAGAGAGAGAGAGAGAGAGAGAGAGAGAGAAAGAAATTATCGTAATACTATTGGCCACTAAAACTAATTGATCAATAGCATTGCAAGACTGCACAAGCGAAGAGAAGAGAAGACGCAACGAATGGGTGTAATCTATGTATTTCTTTGCCAGGATTTGACATCTGCTGTACAGAAGATAGCGGAGTTTCTCGGCAAAGAACGGGATCATATATTCTATGAACAGGTTGCATCACTGTGCAGCTTTGGTCAGATGAAGGCCGATAAAGGGAATGTACACGCTAGCTATTTTAAAGAGAACTCCGCGGGACTCTTCAGAGAAGGTACATAGTAGATATAGCATAGCGAATAAGACTTTTATTATAATAATAATTATTCTAGTCTTTTGATTTAGTTACTCTTCTGATAGAACATTGTGATAGCCATACTATCTCGGCACCGTTGGCCTCAAATATTTGTATGTATTGTTCTATATACCATTTGATCAATTAATTGTGATACTAGATACTACGTTCCTAATTGACCTTTCCAGAGTATCCTTCCATCATCAGACCTCGTATGACGTCATGATCACCTCCGCACGTGCATGGTGACGTCATAATCATTACGTCACAAAGGGTTCCGTATAGACGTCATTAAATCTCAAATGGCCCGACATGGTGTATGAATTGTATGTCTTTGTAATTCTTTGCTATTTAATAAACATGTTGTTGAATATTTTGAAACTAATTTAACTGGGCGCGGTTGCTGCCTTAGGCAGCAACAGCACCCAGTAAAATTAGTTTCAAAATATTAAAAAGCTTACCTGTGTAGCTTTTTGGAAATTGAGAGTCAGGGTGTTCAGAGGTCGATTGATCCCAACACGAACGAGGTGTGGGTGGAGCTTAGCTAGAGATTGGCGGGGCATAACTAAAACCGGAAAGGTCCATTGTATATGCTCTCGATTAAGAATTAATTCAGGATAATAAAATGTACAACATATATTTCATGATTATTTCCTATCAGTTTGATGTTGTAGTTTTCACTGCTATTTCTTAATAACAAGTATTTCTGTTCTTATAGGCAAGGCAGGGCGTTGGCGGTCGCATATCTCAGATGCCCAGGGTGCTGCGATCGATGCAAAAATGGAGCGAGAAATACAGGATAACGACTTTAAAGAACTGCTGCGATAATTAATTATAAATTACAATATATTAGCCATGGGCGTCGGCAGGATCGATATCAGCGGCTGGTTAAGACCATTTACCGGCGTTGGGGGTGGGGGGTGGGGGGGGGGGGGCAAAGTGAGGATTTTAATATTTAGATGATTGCCAAGTATAGCTCCATTTATGTAGGTAATGCCTACGCGTGTGTCGATAGTCTGGCTTATAATGTGTCGTATGTGGCCGGTAAGTGTGGCGGATGGCGCTCAGGGCTACGTATCCGACGAACTGGGCTCGCATCTGAGTAGTGGACAATGTTGGGCTTGTTAAAAAAATGGGTAATCTCCTTTACCCCTTGTCTCCCTCCGTTCAGGAATAAATCTGTACCAGTGATAAACTGGCGCAGTTATCTGTACGGGCGTGATATAATAGACTGTAAATCAAACGACCAACTCAGCCTGAATATGATGTGAACCGGAACTAGAAATGGCCGAGTCAAGTTTTAGTTATTCCCCGCCCATCTGTAGCTAAGCTCCACGCACACGTTACCCATGTTGTGATCACGCGACACATGCACTCTCTGAATGTGAATTTCCAGAAAACTATGCATGTAAGCTGTTGAATATTTTGAAACTAATTTGACTGGGTGCTGTTGCTGCTTATGGCATCAAAAGCGTCCAGTCAAATTAGTTTCAAAACATTGTTTATTAAAAAGTAAGGACATACAATTCGTACAACTTGCTGTAATATTAGGCGGTTACGATGGACTAAATCGCGTCATTCATCGCGTAATTGATTATTGCGTCAGCCTACATTTGACGTAGTTGATTGTGACTGACTGAGAGATTGGACTCCTCTTAATGTGTCATACAGACAGTGGTGTATATACTATATTCTTCTAGCAATCCACTTCACTTATCTTTAAGACGCTCATGGTATTAGCCGAAATGTAAATATCTCAATAGTCTAACTTGCCTGTGATTATATGAGTTGTGCAATCCTTGGTCTGTATTCTCCTATCACATATTGTTAGTCACATGCCATTTTAATGGGAGTGTGGGCTACCTG
This sequence comes from Chaetoderma sp. LZ-2023a, assembly GCA_034401795.1. Classification (NCBI taxonomy): domain Eukaryota; kingdom Metazoa; phylum Mollusca; class Caudofoveata; order Chaetodermatida; family Chaetodermatidae; genus Chaetoderma; species Chaetoderma sp. LZ-2023a. Next base: position 61,669,749 of record CM067375.1, read on the forward strand.
TTCGGTTAATTTAATATTTCACTGCTTATGTACATATGTACATATGGTAAATGCAAGAGGTTGATTTGAACGTTTTGAACTTGGTTTTTAGCTTCCAGTTATATTTAGTATGGGCTTAAAAGGGAGGGAACTCTTATTAAAATGGTTGTTGTTGACAGTATACGCTGGATAACATACCTTTGCTGCCAATCATCACTGCGTATCGATGAACCACTTCACACATCAATGTCCATTCAAGCTAACTTGAATATCAACAGGCCACGATCCAATCAGAACACTACACTAATTCAATAGTTCACAACAATGACTGGCAGCTAAAGGGAAACCTCAGCATACAGAATCAACAACAAATATTTTAATTTGACCTCTTCACATTTAAAAACTGAACAAAATATTGCTGAAATACAAAAAAACCATATGCGTCATGTTTTTTGGAATTTGAGTGATTGGTTGAGTTAGAAATGTGAATGCTCTTGTTGGATTGGTTGCCTGTATTTTGCCTGGATATCTCTGTAACTATTCGTTGTGTAATCGAGAGCTTGAAATAGATTGGCTTATTCATTTGGATTGTCGGACAACAATCTCAGTGTGTGTCATTGCGAATTTGTTGTTATTGAAGCAATGGATATTTGCTTTATGAGATGAAGAGCTATGATTAGTGGGACTTCTGAGATTAGCTGGAGATGGAGATGACGTGTAGGAATCCTTGCATTTGCGCATGTATGTCTTTCATGGGGTTTGTGTAAAATCTTTGTCTTTCGTTTGGGTCGTCGCAACCTGGGTAAAGTTAAAGTATGCATGGCACGACTGGTATAACTTTGGATAAATAGATCACACATGTGTCAATACTTCATAAAATACACACCGATTGGCTTGAAACGGTCTCCGTTAATAACAAAAACAACCTTAGTGCAATATATGACAGCCTGCCACCAACGCGCTGATCGATTCCCAACTCATAACGTATCACATGTATGAGACGTAATCATGCGACATTATTTGCTCCGACGGTTCTTCTAAGACGATATTTATCTCCGTTTCACCATAATTTCAATGAAAATGGGCAATATTTGCGCGATTTTTCAACGCCTCGTTGATAACTAGAGTACTACTAGAACCAAATACAAATATCGCACGCGCTAAAGGTAATTTCAGCGACACGGCTTTCGTTATCTGCCTTGTCTACTATTGATTCGTGTTCAGGGCTGTGCTATCCTTAACTGGAGTGATGTAGATACAGTTGGATTGATTGCCGGAATTGAAAAAGTTAAAATCAGATTTCCCGTTTTGCGCATTTTCAAATTTGCATTTCTTGCTTATTCCTTACTGTATACACGCACACATTTTATGTCGGTGACGGATTTTCAGTGTATTTAAACTATATCGTACAAATGGCTATTAAAATTGTGTTTACATACGGACTTTATCATAAACGATCCTCCATACCTGGCCAACCAGCTAACTGTGTAGCTCACTCACAGGCTCACTACTTATCTAATGCCATGTCTCTCGGCGACCTGGCCAGCTATCCATTTTGTTTGTCGTCAATATCATTTCTCTCATTTTGTCGCGACGTCAAACAAAACTGCGCCAATTAGTGATTGCGTGCATGAAGACGAACGCGTTAGCTAGAGAATATAATTAACTAATTTAACTAATTAATAATTAACATATGAAATAGAATCTTATATGTACATTGAATTACATGAGCTATATTCATCACGCATCCAGTCTGATTAATAACTTATGAAGGAATCAAGTTTTAGCTATTCTCCGCCCATCTCTATGCCCACGTGTTGCCCGTATTTCGATCAATCTAGCCCCGCACTTTCTGAATCTCAGAAAAGTATACAGGTAAGCTATTGAATATTTGAAAATAATTTGGATGGGCGCTGTTGTTCCCAGCAACTGTGCTCAGTCAAATTAGTTTCAAAATATTTTAGAAAATGTGTATTAAATAGTAAAGACATGCAATTCGTATAACTTGACGGACTATTAAGCGTTTATGACGGACTAAATAGCGTAATTGATTTTGACGTCAGCCTACATGTGCCGTTGTTTATTATGACGTCATATGATTGGTCGATAAAGTGTATTCCTCAATTGTGTCTTAGTGAGCGTAGTGATTAAGCCGTAAGCACTTGAATTTGCAGAAGAAGAGAAGACTATTTTTGAAAATGTACCATTTTATCGGTTATCGAGCCAGTCATTCCAGTCATAAATTTAAAAACTAGTCTTCTCTTCGCCTGCAAATGGATGTTCATCAAGACTACTACAAAAGTAATTCTTGGTTGATATGCGTGTTAAAATGTTAATGCTGTATTACATACGCGTGTCGATTGCTTGCGCTACATTTCGCGGCGTGTCCACTCGAGTCTGCCACGTTCCACTGGACGCATCGAGCATCCAAACGTAACTTATATTCGTCCCATCCTGTGGGTCTGTCTTTGCGTGGCTATTGCCCAAGTGTATTCGTATGTAACGTGAGTGCTTTGTCTGTACGTTAGTCCATCCGTATTGGTATATCCACCCATACGCCTATGTGCCTATGCCCTAGTACCATACACTCATGATGTATTGACGACTCGGAATCGTATTATGGTCACTTGATAATACGTCAGTTGTCAGAGAGTTTAAGGTCAATTAGAGGATTTGGCTTCAGACAAAGCTGAATTCAGCTCTGAAACTATGTCTGCCATTGACCTACGTCTTAAATTATACATATATTTACACATTGATACGATCAGACAAGAAATATAATTGAATAGATAACATAATTAATGATATCTGTCTGTAATTGGTAATTAATATACAATACAAATCTGTTTAATTGTCTACTGCATTTGCATCGATTGAATAAAGACTAAACAAGTGCAATAAAAGAAAGGAAATGGTTTTACCTTAATTAACCTGTCTGTTCGTTGTTCTGGCACGTTCATTCCAGTCATGGGTTAATTACATATATTACTAAGATCATGTCTTTTGCTACCTTGCTTGTTGCGACGAGGTTCAAAGAACATGTACACGGGGGTGCACCATCGGAAAGTAAGCCCACTTTTGAGTTACTCATATCAAGAAATCATTAAAAAATTTGAATTTTGAATTCTTGTCTTAACTTTGTAACACTCAAAGCGGTCAAAACAGCTTCTGCAGTGGTCTTTCTGGCAGCGTGACCACGGAGAGCTGCTGACGACTCACCATCATTGACTGTACACAATTATGAAAGATATTTTATAGAGATTAGCCAGAATGTTTCAGGGAACGGTTCAGTGACGACAAGGATAAGGCCTTGCATCCGGTTTCAAGTGAACACAGGCCTAATAATAATTAGAGCAGAAGGATTTGAGAAGGTACTCAAAGCCTTGTAAAGGACCGTACATCCGGACCTGATGACATGCGCAATGATTATTCAAATATGCAAGAGATATTATGACGAAAGCAATCATGCACTTAATCAATCCAGCCTTTCTGCGTTATCTTCCCATCGATGATGTAGACCAAGGCACACTTGCCACGCTACCCATGCCCAGGAAGCCACCCAGACCACAGCCAATCTGTCGGGCATTGTGCTGCTCAACACCATAAGGATAATCATACCCAGTGTTACCAGATGTACCGAGATAAGAGCGATAACTTCACCGGGTTCTCTCAGTGTGCCTTTACACACGTACGCCGTTGCAGAGACTTTGTTTGGGCTTAACTCATGTTTATGTCAGTCCAAACACTGGGATTTCCTCAGAATAGGCATTGACATGCCACGAGCAATCGACACAATCTTTGGATCCTCCATTGTTTCTGTGTGCGCTCAAAGATCATAGCTGTACTACGCCAGGACAGGTGCAATGAAGATTAGCTGTGGCTCGTGAGACTATTGCTTACAAACATCAAAGATGAATCGAGTCGAGTTCGAGTCAAGACAAAGAAGTCCGCAGAGTTTAAGAAAGCAATCGGCTTCCCATATGGAGATCAACTATTCACTATGCTTTACAGGCGCTACATTGCAAGAGCAGCACCCTCAGTGTCCACACTGGACATGCCTTTAGAGATGGAATATGCAGACAATGTGGACATCAAAGACGAGGAAAGGAAGCCATTTGACAAACTCCTTCCGATAGCCGCAAGCAAACTAAAAATTAGAGTGGAAAAATAAAATCATGGGCTAATCTGCAGTACTTCTGACATTGCTATATGCTGCGCCATGGGAACATATCTTTTTAGTCCGTATGGAAGCCGTTTGTTCATAGATCAAAGATGTTCTTTACAAAAAAGCTACGTTTGTATTACGCAATCTGCGTATCCTTGATTCTGTACAACTGCAACAGCTGGGCAGCTATCTCTAAGGGCAGGTATAAATACGCCTAGTACTTGCCACCGCAAAAACCTACGCACCATCACGGGACACAGATGACCAGACATCATAATTTCAAACAATGCACTATACAAGATGTGTAATTCACCGCCGCTGTTCGTAAACACCGCTCAGTAAAGATGGCCTATGCTTGGACATACGCTTAGGCTGGCGGAAGAGGCATCAGCACGGAAAGTCTTGGAATTCGCCCTAATGGGAGCCAGTAAATATAAAGGCAGGAGAGGACGCCATTGTATAAGTCTGTTAAGAATGCTGGGAAGTGACCTCAAGGAAACAGGACTCTGTACACTCAGATGGAAGCTTGACCCGAGGAAGCTAAAAATTTTGGCTGAGAGCTAGACACGGTGGTTAAAGGCGTATAAGAAATGATTGCAGTTGTATGATGTTTCTACTACAGAACCCAGTACATCAAAACCGAAGCATCCGCTCTGTCACTCACGTATATGACAACATGCTCTATTACCTCGTCATAGTAGGCTGACGTCATGATACATATCAACGCATCTAACTGCTTCAAGAACATTGAAAAGTCCGTCAAGTATACGAAATGCATCTCTTTACTGTTTAAGAACGGTATGTTGAATAATTTGAACATAATCGGACTGGTCGTTGTTGCTGCAATAAACAGCAACAACACACAGTCAAATTAGTTTCAAAATAGTCCACATCTTACCTGTACAGTTCCTTTGAAATTCAGATTCTTGGAATGCAGGATTTAAAGTATAGATATTGATTCCAATGTGCGTGCAAAGATTGCGTAGCTTAGCTAGAACCGGGCCGAGCTCAGCTATAAACGGGCGAGGCATAGCTAGACACTGGCAGGGCATAGCTAAAACGGGCGGGGCATAGCTAGAAATGGGCGTGGCAGAGCTCGAAATGGACGGGGAATGGCTAGAAATACATCCCTCTCCTATTGCTTTGATATTATGATACTGAGATTTCAGCATTGACTGTAAAGCAATATTAAACACCCATGTACATAGGCCTACTGTCGTTAGTACGGTATTATGCATGGGTAGGGATCACGTGGTATAGTGCCACATGTAGATGGAACTAACAGCTTTACGTGTTTTAGTTCACAGACTGAGTGTATACAATCACGATGTGTATGCCGTGTGTCTGTCTGTCGTCTGTCAACAATTCACCATTCCACTTTATCTATCCATCATATGACATCATAATCAACTACGCAATGTGTAGAATAACATCATGATGAATGACGTCATTATGACGTCATGAATGACATATATAAGTACGTCACGAACGCATATTTCAAGACGGACTATGCGTTGTTGTACGAATTGTATGTCTCTACTCCTTAATAAATGTTATGTTGAATATTTTGAAACTAATTTGACTGGGCGCTGTTCCTGCCGTAGGCAGCAACAGCACCCAGTCAAATTAGTTACACACTAGTCAACAGCCTACATGCATAGTATTCTGGAAATTGATAGTCACGGAGTTTGGGATAGGTCGATCCCAACACAAGCGGGGTGTTGGTGGAGATTAGCTAGAGATGGGCGGGGCATAGACAAAACTGGAACGGCACATTGTAGCAGGCTTTGCCATTTGTTGATGGTTCAAAGCAAGTTTGGCCAAAAAAATGTTCCGTGGTATATATGGCAGCTATGAATTTGAATTAACACGCTTACAGAAACCAGAGTCGTGGTCCTTGTTAGATTTATAAAGTATTGAAGCCTATATTGGGAAAACAAGGTTCTAACACGTATCGTCAATTGCTGCTGGGTTACATACAGACGGGACAACCACGTTCATTTAGAAAATATCCATTTAAAAGCTTCCAGTAAAATTAGTTTCAAATTCTATCAGTACGCATCTAAGTACACACACGCGCGCCACAAACTGTATGTCCCTCTCATATTCAGTCTTCTTTCTTGTAAACACTTTACACGAGGCACGGGAATATTAAGATGCTAGCTGCTTCATCCAGCGCAGATCATGAAGACACCCGTTGTTCAACATAATTACGACTGCATAGTACAGTCATCTCTTAACACCTAACATCTAAATGCTCCTTAAGCAGCATCAGCTCATCGTCAAATTAGTTTCAAAATGTTCAACAGATCAATCATATTGTTCAATTATTCATTAGCCGCGTTTTATAAATAGTTATGAATTGTTTTCTCAGTTTTCACATTTTAATATTTTGTTTTGTTTTGCCCATATTAAAGAAAATTTTAACCCTTTAATGACTAAATTTGATTAGGAAAATCACAATATTTTCATACTGAATGACTATTTGCAGGACAGGAGAAGACTATTTTGACAATTTATCACTTGCATGACTGGCTCGGTTACCGAGCCAGTCATTCCATTGATAAATTGTCAAAAATCGCCTTCTGTTGGGCTGCTGGTAGACATTCATCAAGACCACTGCCGCAGCCGGTTTTGAAATATAACGAATCCTAGGAGTTAGTCATCTGTTATTTATGTAAGTTGTGTGGTGTTCTATTCTGGCTCGCTGAGAGGAACTATTTTGGCACAGAGATTGGGTTTAAACATAGTCAACAGATTAATGTTAATGACAGCGGCGGCTCCCAGCCAAATTAGTGTCAAAATATTCAAACCAATGTTTATTAAATCGTACATTCACCAAAGACCATACAATTCTTACACATTCATGAACGACCTTCGTATTTTGATGATGATATCATATACTTGAGTGACATATCTGACCCATAGATAGTAATTTACTTCACACTTTATTTAAAATTGATATTAAAAAGGAACGAGGGTTGAATGTGTTTCATATGGGACAAAAGTAAATGTCTTTCACAACCTGACACCATGTTATCTTGAATTGAACCACTCGGGGTTTTCAATGATTTGTATAACATTGAATACTATACGGTACTCTACGCTCATCTCATGATAATTCTTTTATAAGAACAACCGTACTTGTCACAACATGGGGTTAGGGTTAGGGTCTCTAGCAACCACATATTTTGTTAGCCTCATTTAAAGTGAGTAGTTAGTGTTTATAATATGCGAGTAGAATATTTCTGACGGGGTATTGCGCTCCAGCTAAGCTTATAACTGAATGAGTTCATATGTTGCAACTTGCTATATATAGTTCACCCTTTTTAAAGCAATGTGTATCTATGTTCAATGCATAATATGTCTTTTCACAAAATGCGACACAACGAGGAGACATGATGACAATACGAGACAGACACCACATCACGAGGCACTAATATTATCTCTCAACCGCCACCCACACACCCTCCCCTCCCCCCTCTCTCTCTCTCTCTCTCTCTCTCTCTCTCTCTCTCTCTCTGTCTTATTTTCCTCTCTATGTATACAACCCCACCCCCACTACTACCTTCAACAAAACGTCACGCCACCTCCTCTATTCATATCATAGATGGCCTGTCATAGGAGATACGTGCATATTCTATGTATTCGTAGTTGCACACGAGACACCAACGCGTCACGTGCCTTGCTTTCCTAATCAGTCGTCCCAGTTGTTTAAATCAATATATACCTGATTCGCCATTCAACATTCTTCTGTTGTCATATGTTTAGTATATATATAGTACTATAGTACCATTTTCAGCGACAATTGCTTGACCATGTCCTTTTCATGGAGCGAATATAGTGTTAACACTTTCACTCATCCATACTAGATAGGAAATGTAATTATGAGCTCGGGAATATGAGATTTAATTTTTTTAAACGAATTTGCCTCGGTTTTCTCGGGGGCGTTGACTTGTTGCCTTCTTTAGGAATATCCAAAAGCCTTCCTTCAAATACACGTAGCATATCTCTGCTGAATCTATATTAGCGTTTAAGGGAGGAAATGGTCAGGCATAATCCGGCTCTATGCGTATACATAGGGTTCAGTGCCTATGACACGTACTACAGGTAATACCTGAGGTATTTACATAAGCTGATAGCGGGTATACCCACTACGTTCACTCTATAGAGTAATTGGATAATTTAACTAGAACAGTAGATTAAATTCGTAAGTCGCCATTGCAGTCAAGATGGGCAAGCCGGCAAATACAAAAGTAGACGATGTCGAGGCAACCACGTACACTGCATCCGATGGATCTCAACTGCCAGTAACACTATATGGGGGCGTTTGCCTTTTTCCTATGGAAGGCTTGTCACAAGTCTTGAAAGAAATAAAACAACTTGAGGTCAAGACAGATGACGTATTCATCGTGGCGTATCCACGCTGTGGTAAGTACGGTAGGATATCTATCCATCACGATCGTTATCTAGGGTTTCAATTATAAAATAAAAGTAGAGTGTTCACAAAATGTGCACCTTTCAATCTGTTATGTGCAGTCATCGTGGTGACTATGTGCAGTTCATAAATACTACTGAAGCATCGATAAAACATGTCCAGAACGAATTACTTCATCGCAATATCATCTTTGGCTCTGCGCTGTGTTGAGCTCACAATCGGAATGTTGTAGCTCTGTTACGAAAATGTATGAATTGTATATCTGTGATGAACTTTCAATTTAATATACATGTTGCTGAATGTCTTGAAACTAGTTTGACTGGGTGCGGTTGCTGCAGTAACCCCTCCTCCTACCAACAGTCCTATTAATTTCAAAGTATTCAACAGATTATCTGTATTTCAGGGGGGGGGGGGGGAAATGAGTAAAATAGAATAGGTTTACGGCCAGCATTTACTATCCAGAAGCACAGGAGATGCAACTAGATTTAAACAATCTTTCTGGGTGAGGGAGGAGGCACCGCCACCACTATTCCCCCAAACCCACTCCACTCACGGAAGGTGGATACCCTTAGGCCCAAATATGAAGGGATCATCTTTTCGTATGTTAAACGTCGTTGTTATCTATAAGCTGCCTATGATGAACAGATCAGCGTACACAGGTGACATTAGGAGTCATAAGACATAGTGTGTTGACCATGTATCAAAAGAGACCTCAGCAACCAAACCCACTCATGAGATTAGTTCGTAAATGTGGTTTGGGTTACGAGGTCATTTTGAGGTCATCTAAGGTCTTTGCAATAAACGTCTTATCAAACATATAGAATAACTTTCGAAAATGTTTTATGTCTAGCTTACAGATAACATAATCCTAATACTGACGGATATATATCCAAAACAACGCGTCTAACTACTTCATAATCAATCCCAACGGATTCTATCATTCATTTCTTATGATCTCCTCTGAGAGTTTTTCATTTACTTTCTGTGAAGACGTCGATGAAATCGACATATTATTATGCATTCTGCATACCAAATATGGTACCGGTACCAGGTGGCAAACAAATTATATTGGATCACAGGGACAATACCACCGTCGCGTATGCTAACTATTTTGATAGCTCATGAACATTGGACTAAATCATTAAAAAGAGCTTGCCACGAATGGCACCTATAGTCTGGTCATGCACGCAGGCAACAATTTCTATTCTGTATATTTCTTTTTGGCAACGCTAAGTTTTAGACTACTTGACAATGGAGGATTCCAGTTTCTCAGTCAATCATATAGTGGCATAATCAATTACGTGACGTGTAGGATAACTTCATAATCAATTACCCCATGCATGAAGTAGCTAAGTTCATCACGAACGCGTAACTGATGACGGACTAAACGTTCCTGTGCGAATTGTATATCTTTACTGCGTAATAAACATACCATAGGCAGCAACATCACCCAGTCGAATTAGTTTCAAAATATTCAACAGACGTCCTATATCGATTTCTGGAAATTGATAGTCAGGGAGTTTAGGGATTGATCGATCCCACACGGGCGATTTGTGGGTAAAGTTTAGATTAAGATGGGCGGAGCATAAATATTCAACATTTCTCACTAACTAACATGTTTCTCTGTTTGCTTTGGCAACCTGTTACGTTGTCCTGATGTGTGCCTGTATATCGCATCTAGATACTATTATTATTTGATGAGTGCATATAGTAAGCTTCATTTGATGTGCTATATGAGCACAGAAACTAGAATAATGAAATTGATTGATCTCGTAATAGAATGGCGGATTCAAGTTTATCCATCAGTCAAATAAGGCACACGTGTAGCCTTTACTATTTAATAAACATGCCATAGGTAACAACTATATTCAGTAAAATTAGTTTCAAAATATTCAACAGCGCTAAAACCTGCATAGTTTTCTGGAAATTGAGATTGACCAGAAAGTATGTCATACATGGATACACCCAACCTGTCAGTCAACTATATCGAGTCATAATCAATCGCGTCACATGTAGGCTGACGTCACAATCAAAATGCATATTGAATGGTGTAGCTATGTCCGTTATGAATTGTTAAAGTCCGTCATGTGTAGGGCCTACGAATTGTATATGTTTACTACTTAATATTGAGCGGTTGAGAGATAATATTAGTGCCTCGTGATGTGGTGTCTGTCTCGTATTGTCACTTGAATGTTTTGAAACTAATTTGTTGACAGTTGACCGCAGCAGCACCATGTCTAATTATTCAATATCGTTACATGTATAGTATTCTGGAAATTGAGATTTGGGGTATGTGTGCGCGGAGCTTACGTGACTAGGCGCAGGTCTATATGTGTCCCTATAGTGCACTTTGAAAACGAAACTAGAACAGTACATGATAGGCATATATATTAGGTAGATTACGTTATCTTAGTCTTATTCAAGCGAGCGAGGGAGCGCGTAAGAGACGGCGTCCCTGCGTGTGTGCGTGCGTGGGCGCGCGCGTGTGTGTGTACGTGCGTGCGTGCGTGAGTGAGTGAGCATATGCGTGGGTGCGTGCGTGCCTTTTTATTTATTATTGGTGGGGTAAGAGGTTTGTGTGGGGTTCCATTTTTCCCCAAGCTATTACTCACATTTCAGAAAAAACAATTCAAAGAGCTGGTCTAGCGGCGTTATTTGTAGGACCATTGCCGATGGAATTGATAGGACGCATAATGGACCTTTCCAGTGTATCCATCCATCATATGACGTCATAATCAACTACGTGACTTGTAGGCCTACGATGGCGCTTATGACGTCATGAATGGCGTAGATAATTAGGTCAAGAATACATAAGTGGTGACGGACTAAGCGTGTTTGTTCGAATTGTATGTCTTTACTATTTAATAAAGATGCTGTTGAATATTTTGAAACTAATTTGGCTGGGCGCTCTTGCTGCCATATACAGCACTCAAATTAGTTTCAAATTATTCAAAAGCGTACCTGTATAGTTTCATGGAAATTTAAAGTCAGGGAGTTCAGAGATTGGTCAATCCTAACACGAGCGAGGTGTGGGTGGAGATTAACGAGAGATGGGCGGGACATCATAATTTGATGCTCGTGATGGCGTGGCTAGCTAACTAAACTACCCCACCAGAGTTTCATATGATAGCATCCGCCACCGCCATATGTGTCCAGAAGCATGGTAACTCGCCATCCAGTCTTTAATGGATGGATCCAGTTTTAGTTATGCCCCGCCCATTCCTAGCTAAGCTCTGGCCACGGTTTGTTTATGTTTGGATCGATCGAATTCTGAACTCCCTGAACCTTAATTTCCATACAACTATACAGGTAAGCTTTTGACTTTGAAACTAATTTAACTATGGTAGCTACAACGCCCAGTCAAATTAGTTTCAAATATTCAACTTAATGTGTATTAAATAGTAATGAAATACAATTCGTAGAACTTTACGGACTATTAAACGTCTATGACGGACGTAGATAGGTCGTATTTACATAGATATTTGATAGACGTCAGCCTATCTGTGATGTAATTGACTAATTATGGCGTCATATACTTGACTGGATTCCTCTATTGTCAGCCGTTCCTGAACAATTCGAACCAAACATTGCACTATATGAAAGCTCACTTTAATGCAATGGTGAGCTCTCTGCCGTAAGTCAATGGCAGCGATTAGATGTGCGTATTCGCAGCTAAACGTGTGAAAATAAAATTGCTTAAATTGTATACCTTTAAAGGATTACATTGCGTGCCTGGACGTAATGAAGCGAAATAAATCTTAACATATCATGACTTCATTACATATAAATTAATAAAAAAAATTAAGTTGTAACATTGAATTAAAGACACGAGTCCATAACTCAAATTCACAACTAAAATTTTTTATTAATTTATGCGTATTAAAATGGCCATAATGTTAAGATTCATACCGTTTCACTACATCAAGGCACGCGATTTAAGCTTCTAAAAGTATACAATTTTGACATTTTTATTTTCACCAATTTTGGTGTGATTATGCACGTTTAATGAGTGAGTAAATTCAAGACCGACAAATCTGCTTCTTTTCACATCATCTATCTGAGTAATGAACATGAGATCATCAATCAAGATAGGGTTGGACAGTCGTGGAGACATAGGTAATCGCCTTCCATGCCTGATGCTAACATGTCATTCACACGACACGACAGTAAGGCCGTCATCCGCACAACCCTTCGGGAAAGCACCCTCAAAATATAATTGAGCCATGGCTCAAATACATCTAGCTGTAAGCGCCCAGAAACAACTAAACAACAACAACAACAATAACAACAACAACAACAACAACAACAACAACAACAACAACAACATACCAGTGTGTGTCAGCCATGTTTATGCGGTTCGATTTTTGATGTGATAATGTGACATGCTGTTGTATTATTAATCAGTTGAACATGGAAGGCGGAGTTCTGAATTTCGTCTACAATTTAACCCTTTAATGGATAGGTATGAGCAATAAAATCCATATATTCTCTTAGTGAATGTCCATTTGCAGGCCAAGATAAAACTATTTTTGAAAATTTACCACTGAAATTACTGGTACGTTTATCGGGCCAGTCATTCCTGTGGTACATTTTCAAAGAATAATATTTTCTTGGCGTGCAAATGGTCATTCCTCAATACCACTGTGGAGACTGATTTGGGCGGCATCGACAAGAAAGCGTTAATGCGAATTATGTTGAATATTTTCAAACTAATTTGATTTCACAGGCAAGTGGTGTAAGTCCCTGGCAACAGTTTACTGTCGAATTAGATTCGAAATATTCAACATCGTGTCTGTATGTTTAACTTGCAATTGAGAGTTTGGGATATCAGTGTTCAAATGTTTAACATTAGAGATAGGCAGATAAACTATAATAAATGTCGCCAGTCTTGGGCACTGACATAAATTACAGTTTGATATATGCTTAGCTAAATAAATATTGAAATAGCTATCTGAGGGGAAATTGAGGTGAAGTGGCGTGGGTTGTTTTGGATTGTTGGAAAGTCATAAAACTAAAACTCAGAGAAGAGAAGTTTGACCAAAACTGAACAAAAATCAACAATCAGTTTGATATACGTCTGGTTACAAAATGGCAATACCACATTACGTGATTAAAATATGTGCTGCAGATTGCCACATTGTACCGTTCGCCCTAACACGACAAAATGAGGAAACTAGGGTTTCTAAGAGTTTGTGGTGATCATTTTAAGATTATGTATATTTACATGCGATAAACTGCAATTTACACACGTGACCCTTAGTGAAATCATTATCAATCTAAACATAGAGCCGTGGCTTCGTGCTATGTCGAGAATATCTCGCTCCCGTTAGTGTAGATCTCGCGGGAACACGAATGGTCATTCATATTAAGCGGTATGGCTAGCACAAATCAACACAACTTTCGATTCAATCCTGGTAGACTAGCAATTAACATGTCCAGTTTTAACTATGCCCCACCGTCGCTAGCCAAGCTCCGCCCAGCCCATGATCGAAGGGTCATTATGAAACTAAGATATCTTTTTAGTAAAAAAAATAGTAAGTGAATTAATCATTCATGTTTGCAATTTGTATCAAGTAGTCGCCCGGCATATTGTTTTGCGGTGGCTATTTTCTTTTCGCCACACCTCCAGCCTAATAAAAGACCTGTCAAATCTAAATCCGTCCCATTCACTTTTTGATTCCTTGTGTGTAACGCATCTAAGGAGAGACCCAATATCAATGTTTCTTCAAATAAAATACAGAGAAATCACGGACTGAGAACACAAAAATGAAATAAATATGTTGATAATTACGTTCTATCCCATCAACGATAAATATCCACTCAAAATCTGACATAAATCGAGTAGCTATTCTCTCTCAGGCCATTTATTCCACATTGCACAAACTCCAGGACATTTTGAAAATGCCAACAGCAGTGACATCATCGATCTGTGTGTAGATCAATTCGAGTAGATTATTTGCACATCAAAGATATACGTGCTGGCCAAACAGTAAGGGCTAGTCTGCTGAGCGCCTTTGCAACCTGCATCGAGACTTTATAAAATCCCACGGACTGGAATTCCTAATATAATAGGGGAGTGTAGGGCAATGTGCAAGATTTTCATATACTATGCGTGATTTTTGAAACATAGAAAAGGATATTGTGGTTTGGTGAGAGCGAACTAATAAGCAACTCTATGCCACATCCGTCGTCATACACACAGGCACACTCGCACACGTTCACGGACACGCGCGCACACACAATTGCCGCTGTCATGACCACTGCCGCCACCGTCGCTGCTGACACCGCCTCCACTGATGCTGCCGCCAATAGCGGCATAACTACTAACAGTAACAGCTGCGACCAGACTAAGTCATGGTGCTGTTGTAAAAGATACTCAGAACCATCATCATTGCGTCCCCGCTCCCGCGGCCACGCTTCTATTTATTGCTGTCTAGAATTGCCTATAGGCACGGCCATTTGGCGCAGGGGATTGTGGGGCTGTGTCTCGCGAGATCTCCATCGATACGAGATCTAAAAATTCTCGGAGCGAAGACGCGGCTCTATTTTTAGGTTGCTGGATATCTCATAATTATTATCTTCATGCGCGTGATTCATGGCGAGTTCTCTTATTTGTTCTGGCCCGACTGTAATAGCGTTTGCGCGGCGATGACCGCTTAATAATTTTAATAAACAGCCAACGGAACTCTACTCTAAATAAGTACTCTTCTTTTGCTGGAGGACTGCGTACAAAACTTTTTTATCATTCCTTCTGCAGATGAAAGTATTCAAGCACATGCCCACTAGCGGCGTCTCTTATATGTCCACTTTAGCACTCTATCAAACTGACCACAAATGGCTTCTTGCAGTGATCGAGAGAAATGTCCAGTTGCATTAGCTACTCGCCAGAGAACTTGTTTTGAAAGTTTACCATTGGAATGACTGGTTGGATAACCGATCCTATAATTCCAGTAGTAAATTGCAAAAGAAAAACTACAATGGTCTCTTGGACGGCAATTAGACATAGGACGTTTTCTATGATAATGTATTTTTCTGTATATGACGTCAAAATTATTTAGGTCAGATGTAGCTGGACGTCACAATCAAAATGGGTAATGAATGACGTATCTAGCTCCACCAGGAACATTGAATAGCCAGTCAAGTATGCGAATTGCACGTCTTTACTATTTAATAAACATGCTGTTGAATATTTTGAAACTAATTTGACTAGACGCTGTTCGAATTGTATGTCTTTGCTATTTATTCAACGGCCATTTTCTATGATAATGGCTGGGTTCGATCTGTAACTGGGGATATGACGTCATAATCAATTACTTCATATACAGGCTGACGTCACATTCCAAAATGTGTAAATGAATGGCGTATCGAGCTCAGTCATGAACATTGAATAGTCCGGCAGGTGTACGAATTGTATGTCTTTACTGTTTAATCAACATCGTGTTGAATATTTTGAAAGTAATTTGACCTGGCGTTGTTGCGGCCAGAGGCAGCAAACCTTTAAAAACACCCAGTCAAATTGGTTTCAAAATAGTCATCAGCTTACCTGTATAGTTACCTTGAAATTGGAAGTCTGGGAATTCATTATATATATACACCTGTGCAAAAGTTAAGCACCAGCAAAAACAATAGAACGTAGAAACATGATGGTACAACTAGGCTGCCATACTTTTTGTCCCCGCGTTAGCTGACATAATTCCAAGTACAAAATGCACATGCATGCATGACTTCACACCGCTTGATGTCCGTGCGTGGCGGGAAACAGCACACGTGTTCAGTTATGTAAAAGTCCAGTTTGAGGTGTAGAACATTACATACAGATTTAGGCGACAAGATTAGGAATTTTGTGTTCATGACCGTGGTTTATTTGTACAGAGAGAATTAGCTCTTGATTGTGAACCGCTATGGCAAGACGAAGGTTAAGTGATCGTGTGAAATGGCAAATCATAGGCATGCATACCACTGGTATGTCATGCAGAGAGATTGGCAGACAGCTGAACATTAACCATACTGTAATCAGTCGTTTGATTGCAAAACATGGGCAAACTAACGAGGTGAAGGACAGGCCTAGATCTGGAAGACCGAAGAAGACTACTTCCCGTGATGATCGAGCCCTAGTACGCCTTGTTAGGAGATCTCCATTCACCAACAGCAGAGTGCTCAGCCAGCAATGGGAAACGCGCAATAGAGTGTCAATGTCTACCGTCAAAAGGAGACTGTATGCTGCTGGCATGAAAGCTAGGAGACCTGTCAGACGTCCTCTCCTCACTGCACACCACAAAGAGGAGCGTCTGAGGTAGTGCAACGAAAGAAGACAGTGGAACATGAGATCCTGGAGACGGGTACACTGGTCCGATGAAAGTCGGTTTCCTGCTTCATGCCACAGATGGTCGAACTCGTGTATGGAGGTCCAGACACACGGCGTACGACCAACGTAACATCATGGAAGAAGTTCCATTTGGTGGAGGTTCCGTTATGATATGGGGGTGCATCTCATTTGATTGTAAGCTGGATCTGTTGACTGTACCTGGAACACTAAATGGACAAAGATATCAAGATTCCATACTGGATAGAGTTGTGGTCCCTCATTTTGTAAATCATGCACCTGGAACCCACCCTATATTCATGGATGACAACGCCCGACCACATCGTGCTAGAGCTGTGCATGAATACCTCCGCCAGAATGCCATCGAAACCCTACCATGGCCAGCAAGGAGCCCTGACATGAACCCTATTGAGCATATCTGGGACATTCTGGGAAACATGGTGAGAAGGAGGGATCCTCCTGTGCAGAACCTACAGGAATTAACAGACGCACTCCATCTTGAATGGCAACGAATACCACAATGGCGTATCAGTCGGTTGGTGACCAGCATGAGACGTCGTGTCCAGGCCGTCATCCAGGCACAAGGTGGATATACCCGGTATTAATAATGGCAGTCTCAAACTCGTGAACAGATGTTAAACTTCGTTTTCAGACACCATTAATGACAATCTAGCCACGTGTGTCAACTGTAGGGCAATAGTTGTCAGTTGTGTCAACGTAACCATATTCAGGCCTCGTTTTCAAGTTCAAACAAAATCATACAGTGTTTCCCCACCATCATAATCAGCATTCCTCTAGTTGCATTATTACCTCTTGCACTAAGATGGATGGGTACATAAATGTTTGTGCTATTGCTTTCTTCATAGCACATGAATATACCCTCGCATGTGCGTAAAAATAGGGTGGTGCTTAACTTTTGCACAGGTGTATATATATATATATATATATATATATATATATATATATATATATATATATATATATATATATATATATATATATATATACATCGATTCCAACACGCAAAAAGGGGTGGAGCTTAGCTAGAAATAGGCGTGGCATACGTAGAAATGGATTATTGAAATTGTAATGAGCAAATTGACCATTACGTGGCTAATACCACTTGGTAATGCGTGGCTCACACAATATGGACCACCATAGATTGTTGCCCAGAATACAATGTACTCGTCCTCTGACGGAGGGAGGATAATTAATACCACTTGCTAATGGGCATTTTCATGTTGTCTATCCATCATATTACGTCATATGATGTCATAATCAACGACATGACGTATAGGATGGCGTCATAATCACAAGCAGCAACAGGACCCAGTCAAATTGGGTTCAAAATAGTCAACACCTTACCTGTATAGTTTTCTGGAAATTGATAGTCAAGAAGCTCAGAGATCCATCGATACCAACACAAGCGCGGTATTAATGTATTAATATACCATCCGGATTCAGGGACCGATTGACTAACGTTAGGCCTATGGAAGTCATTTCAAGCAACCGCCACCAAGATGTGACTTACTTGTGCACAATTGTGTGTTTTTTTAACAAAATCCTTTAGAATGTTTACCACCGAAATTTCAATATCTCAGATAAAGACAACTATATGAATATGTTTTTAATACTTTGACTGGTAGCCCACCCCACCCTACCCACCTACTTGTTGCTATCACAAACCTGTATTAAGTATTGCAACGACAACGACTGCCCATGTGAGCCTATCATCTTCTCTTAATGTATTTTAACCCTTTCATGAGGAGGCCGCTAAAACACTGATCTTGGTGATGTTAATTTGCAGGTCAAGAGAAGATCGTTTTTGAAAATTCACCACTGAAATGACTGGCTCAATAACTGAGCCAGTCATTCCAATAGTAACTCTTCAAAACAGTCGTCTATTGGCTTGAAAATAGACACTCAATAACCAAATAAGTGTTTTTATATTCTTGACTCAATTTAGGTAATACAGGGTTAATAAATTATGAGGACGACGATGATGTACCATGTCTGTTTAACCTTTCCCGTATTGTATCATAGTATGATTCACATTTGTTGGATTCGAGATAGGGTAAAAATTACAGACTTGTTACAGACAGTCTTGAGGCGTACTATGTGTGTGGTAAATTTCAAAATAAAAACATGCATAATAATATTGTAGAGGGCGAAAAAGCAGACAGAGTTCGCTAACAATAATGGATCCATCTAAAAATAAAGGCTTGACTTCTTCGAAACTACACCTCTAATGCAATGACCGGTCATCTTCCTACGTTATCACAACGACTAGACTGTTACACAGACTCAACTTCGGATACCAGATAGACCGGGACCCAGTCTATCTCCGTAGCATACTGTAAACGCAACACTGTGGATCGTGAAATCGCGACGTCAATGGCTACTCAATAGGCCCCTACATACGAGACACATTTCTGCATCTCGTATCGAAAGAGAAGTCGCGGGATAGGAATGAATAATGGATGTGTGATTATCAGTAGTATCCTTTTGTCTTTCATCCATCCGTGGGAATAAATCCATGAAGGGCCAATGCAATTATGAAGCAGTATTGATAGACTACCAATGTACCAAATTTCCAGTCAAAACTGCTGTCAATAATATTGTAGCAGATTGTTGAATACAGAAATCAACCGAAAGTGTAGGCCTATGCATGTGCTAAGTTAAGAACGTCTAAGGAAATTCTGCCACAGAATTTCAAGCATATAGTTAGATAGGTATATCAATACGCTAGTGAAGTAATGGTTGAGGTTAAACAAATTTTACCATGAAGTAATTTCGTAGTGTACAATTTCATACCGAAAATTTGCTAAATCTCCGGCGATTCACAGTTTTCAGTGCCCTATTGTCTGTAGTATGTTTAGCCCCATAATTTCACCTACATAGACATGAGCCTTAATATACTAGGTCTATTCCGAATCTAACAAATTCTAGATGAAATAATTTTATTAGGCAAAAATTGGCTTAAATGTTGGGGTTTTCATGCTTTTCGGTGCCCTACTGTCTGTATGTAATATGGTCGGCTCCAGAACTTCGCTCACATAGACGTAGAGGGATTTGAATATGATAGATATATTGGGAATTTAAAAAAATTCGACTGTGAAGTAATTTCGTAGTATACGATTTCATCGCGTAACTTCGTTTCAATTTTGGCAGATCTGCGGGTTTTCAATGCCCTACTATTACCTGTCTGCAATAGGTTTGGCCACATAATTTCACCGATATGGTTAGATAGCGATATGAACACGCTAATGAATCTTGAGTTTTCTACCACGTAGTAATCTCGTAATATTCAATTTAGTAGCCACGGACAGTTGTCAAATGCCAACAATTTACTATATTCGGTATCAGAATGTCTGTTCTCGATTTGTAATACTTTTTTTAATATATGGATGTATATAACTGAATATGAGCTAGTGCTTTTGCACGATTTACCATCAAGTAATCTCATCGTAGGTAGTTACATATTCGCCGTATGGCCCC
Source organism: Chaetoderma sp. LZ-2023a (assembly GCA_034401795.1). NCBI lineage: Eukaryota > Metazoa > Mollusca > Caudofoveata > Chaetodermatida > Chaetodermatidae > Chaetoderma > Chaetoderma sp. LZ-2023a. The sequence goes on from CM067375.1 coordinate 61,690,152, forward strand.
ATTATAATATGGTTGGTTCACATTCACCACATTCAGATAGGTGTCGGTATGTCCTGGCATATCGCTCATAATGGGTTCGGCCTCAGAATGTCACCCATATGTTTAGATAGGTATAGGCATACGCTTACGGAGTAGTGAGATTTAAAACTATCTACTATGAAATAATTTCTGCTCAAATTTAGGCCGATTCATAGTTTTCGTTGCACCCAGTCAAATAGTCATCAGCTTACCTGTATAGTTACCTTGAAATTGGAAGTCTGGGAATTCATTATTCAGCGTATATATAGACATCGATTCCAACGCACAAAAAATGGGTGGAGCTTTGCTAGAAATAGGCGTGGCATACCTAGAAATGGATCCCTCTATTGAAATTGGCATGATCAAATTGAGCATTACAGGGCTAATACCACTTGTTAATGCGTGGTCCACACAATATGGACCACTTGTATTAAGATAGCACCCGTATTTATAGGTCACATATTTTAACAAGGCCAATCATAGATTGTAGACCCTTGCCATCCCGAACGCACAGAGACCCGAATACAATACACTCATCCTCTGACGGAGCGAAGGTAATTAATACCACTTGCTAATGGGCCTTTTCAGGTTGTCTATCCATCATATTACGTCATATGACGTCGTAATTAATTAAATGACGCGTAGGATAACGTCATAATAATGACGTCATGACTGACTCGATTTAGTCCATCTTAAATGCTTAATAATCTGACACGTTGTACGAATTGTATGTTTTTGTTATTTAATAAAAATGCTGTTGAATATTTTGAAAGTAATTTGACTGGCCGCTGTTGCTGCCATAGGCAGCAACAGAACCCAGTCAATTTAGTGTCAAAATATTCCACGGCTTACCTGTATAGTTTTCCTGAAATTTATCGTCTAGTAGTTCAGAAATCCATCGATCCCAACTCGAGAGTGGTATGGGTGGAGTTTAGCTAGAGATGGGCAGGGCATAGCTAAACTGGAAAGGTTCATTGTATTAATAAACCACCACAGTTTTCAGTGCCTATTGTCTATAGTATGTTCAGCCCCATAATTTATCCCACATAGACCTGAGCTTTAATATGATAGTTATATTCCGAATCTAACAAATTCTAGATGAGGTAATTTTAATACGCAAAATTCAGCTGAAATGATGGTGTATTCGTGGTTTTCGGTGCCCTACTTTCCGTAATATGGTCGGTTCCAGAACGTCGCTCACATAGACGTATAGGAGTTTGAATATGCTAGTTACATTGTGAATTTAAAAGAATTTGAACGTGAAGTATTTTCGTAGCATGCGATTTTATCGCATAAATGTGTTCCAATGTTGGCAGATCTGTGGTTTTCAATACCCTACCGTCCGCAATATGTGTGGCTACATAATTTCACCCATATGGTTAGATAGGGATATGAATACGCTAATGAATCTTGAGATTTCTACCACGTAGTAATTTCGTAATATTCAATTTAGTAGCCACGGACAGTTGTCAAATGCCAACAATGTACTATATTCAGTATTAGAATCTCAGTTCTCGGTTTGTAATCATTTTTTTTACATATAGCTGTATATAACTGAATATGCACTACTGCTTTTTGCGCGATTCTACCATCAAGTAATTTGGTTATTACCAAATTACTTGATGGTAGAATCGCGCAAAAAGCAGTAGTGCATATTCGCCATATGGCCCCCTTGTAATATGGTTGGTTCACATTCACCACATTCAGATAGGTGTCGATATGTCCTGACATATCGCTCATAATGGGTTTGGCCCAGAATATCACCCATATGTTTAGATAGGTATAGGCATAAGCATACGACGTAGTGAGATTTAAAAATTTCATAACGTAAATAAGCTCAACCTTAGGATAATTCATGGTTTTCATTGCAATACGTTCACCCCCAGAATTTCACCCACAAATCCTTATAGGAAATATGCTAGTTGTATTCCGAATTTAAAAAAATTCTACAGGAACGTAATTTCATAGTACACAATTCCATACCGAAAATTGGCGCAAATTCTGTCAGATCAACGATTTTCTGTACCACACTGTTTGCAATAGGTTCAACCCTAGAAGTTCACCCATGTGGTTCGATACGCATATGAATACGCTAATAAAGTATCAAAGGCTTAAAAATGCTTTATACAGTAATTTCGTCATATGCAATTTAGTAGGCACACCATTGTCAAATTTCAATAATGTACTGTATTCGGTACCAGAATATCTCTTCATGCCTTGTGGCCAGTTTTCGAACATAAGGCCATGTAGAACTCACTATGTTCTCGTGCTGTGCGAAATATTGTAATAACTCTACCACCAAATATTTATTATAGTAATGTGAAAATATGTCTATATATCCCATATTATTAGCCGCGTGTACTGGTAGAACCTGACTTATCAGGCTAATACCCTAACATTTGTACGTATGGTCAACAAGATCGTCATCATTACAAAGATGGAGGCCGATTTTGCCCTTTTTGTCTAGCAAAAATATTTGATTTAATAGTTTGTCACTGTTTCCAGAAAAGATATTGTTTAATAGGTGACATAGATATGATAGCTAAATGAAACAGATCACGATGTCGTGGCTGTTTCCCACTGGGTCTTCAGTCAGAATGTGTTCTACTATATCATTTTCGTTGGAGATAACTAGGTTCACGGTATTGGTTCTATCCCGGCCACTTAACTTTGTTGAAAAGGTTATCTGTCAGTACAGATCGGGGTCCTGTATTGCATCAAAAATATACTTGCTTTGTGCATTTCACTAGCATTGCAGTGTATATTTCACCAATATATTTCCGGGTAATAAGCTCTTCACGTCCGTTTAATAAGGTATCAAGATTAAAGTTTAAAATATGCTTTACAGTTTTTCTTTAATATGTTTGAATGGGTGTCAGGGTCTGTACTGCTTCATGCGCTGATTTTCTACTAAGTGGTTTGCCAGTGCTGTAGAATTCTTTATCTTTACATGTTGTTGATACCTAATGACCCAAATTCGAGCTGTTACGCTCTGTTGATGCGGTAGTGCAATTTTCTCATCACTGGCTGCTCTTAATTTTGTCTGTTCCTCTCTCTGTTAAGGAGTTTGGCCTGGAGAAAAAGGATGGGTGAAAAAATTGTTGGACTGACCAAAAATATAAGCTGCTTTTCCTAGCCCATAGCTTATACTGCCCATATCCTTTTGCAAGAAATATTCCTTCTTTTGTGTTTATTGTCCGCATATATTTTTGTCATAAGTGGCTTGTATGCCTTTATATAACTTCATTTTTTCATGAAGCAGTTGAGTTTATTCTCAGAATTATAATAACCTCCGGGCACGCTATTTACCATTGATGCCTTGCATCAATATGTGTACTTGTTATAATAACAATATCGTACGGAACCAATGCCAATAGAACACCTACAATAGCAAACACCACCACTACTGCAAGAAGCGCCATCAACAAAAACCACCACTACCATAACCACCACCACATCCGCCATCAGTATTCCCACCAACCACTGACACTGCTGCTACTGCTTCTGCTACTACTACTACTACTACTACTACTACTACTACTACTACTACTACTACTACTACTACTACAACTACTACTACTACTACTACTACTACTACTACTACTACAACTACTACTACTACTATGATGACTCCGAATCCTGCTACTAGTATTACCTCGGTACCACGCCCGCAACCATGACCGCAACCAGGACAATGACGATGATGATATGTGTGGATCAATTCAATTCAATTCAACTACAACGTCAGCGTTATTGAATTTTCTAAAATATCTTGCCGTTCGTGCAAGGTAGGCTACCTTGTCTTAGAGAGAATAACTACTCATTTAAGATCAATTTTGAATGGATATTTATACTGGATGGGATAGACGGTAATTATGAACATATTCCTTTCCTTCTTACGTCCTCAGTTCGTGATTTCTCTGCATTTTATGTGAGGAAACTTTGATAATGTGGGGCTTGCTAGATGTCTTACAAGGGAGGCATCAAAAAGTGAATGGGGACGTTATAGATTTGACGAGCTCTTATATTACGTTGGAGGTATGGGTATTAGAAAATGGCCGCCGCAAAACAATATGGCGGACGCTTACCTGATACAAACTGCAAACATAAATAATTAATTCACTCACTATTTTTTTTAGTAAAAATGTTTCTTAATTGCATAATGACCCTTCAGCTTTAAGATCTAGCAGCTGCGAATACTTTTGGTACTACTAGTTTAGCAGAGAAGAGCACATAGAGGTGCAAAAGTGTTTGGGAGGCAAGCATGCTTTTGATGGTGGACATGTTGTTACTATGAGGTGGTAGTAGTAGTAGTAGTAGTAGTAGTAGTAGTAGTAGTAGTAGTGGTAGTAGTAGTAGTAGTAGTAGTAGTAGTAGTAGTAGTAGTAGTAGTAGTAGTAGTAGTAGTAGTAGTAGTAGTAGTAGTAGTCGAAGTGAACGCACGCGTTTATTTAGCTCTGCAATTGCTGCCCGAATTTGCTAGTTTCTAGCGCGATTTTGTAGATAAATTTTATACATATATTTCGTATTAGTGTTTCCTTTCAAACTTTATGGTTAATTTGTAAATTCTTGTCTTGGTTGGAGCGCAGTTTGTGTCTCCATTTTCTAAAGGCATTCCTCTTAGCTGGCTGTTTCCGCCATTTAGTAGGGCTCCTCTTACTGTGGTCAATGCAATACATTTCTCGCTGCGCCAGTCTGCTATTTCTATAGTTCGTAGGCTAGCGCATTATATTTGGCAAGATCGCTTGAGTGAGTGGATTTAATTCCTTTGTCATTTGTAAGCACAAGCCTAGTTCTTTAACTATATAAATCCTTATAGTCAGTTGGCTGTCCCCGGTCAACTCGAACAGACTAACAAATATATGACTGTAATATGTTAGTATGCATTAGGAAACCACTTTAATCGGTTAGGTGTTAGTGGACCACTTAGAAAGTGGTTCAAACTAACAAATATACGACTGTACTCTCTATTCGTATATTTCTTGGTAGACGTCAGGGTTTCAAAAGGGGACACTATTTATTTAGTGTTTAGCTCTTTCCCCGACGTCTTGGTGTTATATATCTGTATTATATATTGTAGTAGTATGGGGTTCCTCTTTTTATAAAACACCATGGCAACCTCATATAAGCGTACTCTGAGTCTTAAAATCACGACAAAGGCTTGGGGTGTTTCGGAAATTGAGGTGTATCATGGGTTGAAGGATGTAGTTGGGGCAGGGCCACGGGTCCTTCAAGGTCTCGTTAATGTTTCCAAATATGTATGGAATGTCACCGTAGTTAATGAAAGTGTGAAGGAAAAGTTGCTCGATGAGGTCCTTGTCGTGAAGGGTGAGGTGTGTAATGTGGAGGAAATAGATTCTGATCGTCTAATAGTCAAGATGAAGGTTCCATTAGAGATCCCAGATGAACGCGTTATCACTGAATTGATCAAGTATGGCAAAGTGGACAAAGTAGAACACGAGACCTATCCATTTGATCGAACCTTAGAAAATGGCATCAGAAGAATTTGGTTTGAAAAGGTAGAACAACCTCTCCCAAGCAAGGTCACCATAGATGGTCGATTTATCTTGCCATTATGGTACAGGGGGCAAATCAAAGAGTGTAGAATCTGCTTAAGCACAGAACATCTTGCAACAGATTGCCCTAACAAAAACAAATGTCTAGTTTGTGGATCATCTGATCATTTTAAGTGGCGATGCCCGCAGAACAAATATGTCAAAAAGGGTGCTGATAAAAGTGCAGAGCAAGTTGTCTCTAAAGAGAATGTCATAGAACCGGTAGCTGCTGAGATTGTAGCTGAAATCCATACTAATGTGAAGCACGTTGCTAAGGAAAATGTCATCGAACCAGTAGTTGCTGAGATTGTAGCTGAAGTCCATGTTAATGAGAAGCATGGGGAAAAAACTAAGAATCCAATCGCTGTAGTTGCAGGCGATGAAATAGAGGTTCTAGATGAGGGGCTAGGTCTTACTCCAGTAACAAGTCAATCCAAGTTTGATGACAGAGAGGCTAATTCCACACAAGTTGAAGATGATGACCAACACCCTCTGGAAGAGAGTTTTAATTTAGGACAAGTAAAATTCAGGTCGCAAGATACTGAAACTAACTTTGATTTTCCACTGAGTACACTCAATCTAGACGATTTAAATAATATAGAGAAAGTAATTGGTGTCTCGGATCGATTGAGTGGAACAAAGCGACAGAAAGATGGAGAGAGTTCTGAATCAGAAATAGAGGAAAGTGATATAGAAGACGATAATATGTCAGTCGCTGAATCTGATATATCCATTCAAACACAGAGTTCTAAATCACCTGATGAAATGGTCATGTACAGGTCAGAGGCAGGAGAGGTGTTAGTTCCATATGTGGCGGCAAATGTTGTTAAATATAGGCATCTGCGTCATGATTCAGATATATTAAAATATAAGCATTTGGAAAAAGTTGAGCTAAGTAATGCAGCGTTTGTGAGTAAAATAGGTAAATGGTCTAAGAGAGGGTCGAAAAAACCAAAATCTAGCTAGCTTAATAATGACGGTTTTACACAGCATTTTATTACCTTTTATGCTAATTTGCACACTCAATTGTAGAGGCTTAAATAGTGACATAAAGCAACGTCACTTACTAGAGACTCTGAAAAATGAGCAGATTGACATTGCTTTGATACAGGAAACAAAAATTCAGAAGTCAGAATCATACGATAATTTAGAAAAGATTTCTGGATCCAGAATATTCTATTCGTTATCTCAAGATAATAGTGCAGGCGTAGCAATTGTTATACTCCCTCGTTCTTCAGCCTATGTAAATATAATCTCTTCAGTATCAGGTGCAAATGGTCGCTGGGTGAGAGTCACGCTAGATATACAACAAACACGTATCACGTTGCTGTGTATATATGCACCTGCATCTCATCAACTACGTCGTAATTTTTTTAAGGAGATGTCTAAAACAGCACTAGATAACATCACTGAAAACTTAGTAATGGGTGGTGACTTTAATTGTGTCTTAGACAAAGAAAATGACAGGAATGCAACTTCAACTTATACTGATACATCACATAGACTCTTAAAAGAAATATGTGATAATGAAAATTTAGTTGACACCTATAGAATATCGAAACCTCATGGTAAAGATCTTACATGTTTTTCGGTAGATGGTAAAGTTGGTTCAAGGATCGACAGAATGTATGTGAATAGTTTGTTAACAGGGTACTGGAGAGATGTTAATATTAAGCCAGTTGCATTCTCCGATCATAACATGGTTTGTGTAGCCTTTGCCAATGCTGACTGGGTAACAAAAGGGGTCGGGTTTTGGAAATTAAACACAACACTGTTGGGAGAAGAATTTTATAAGAATAATATAGAGAGTTGTTGGCAACATTGGATTAATAGGAAAGCATCATATAAGAGCACATTGCAATGGTGGGAGGATGTAAAACTGGATTTAAAGTATGTTTCCCGAAAGTATGCTATTAGAAAATCACAGGAAATACGCAAACGCAAGAAAATGCAAAATTGGATTTGTTAGCAAATATAGACAAAAAGGTGTCAGACACAGGCAGTGAATTTTGTGATCAACCCTTAGCACTAGAAGATCTAACTAAATCCCTTAAAAGGTATGAAACTAGAAAAATCACCGGGGTGTGATGGCCTTCCAGTTGAATTTTACCAAACGTTTTGGCACCTTGTAGGTCCAATAATGGAAGAATTGGGCACTGAAATTTTTTAGAAAGGCCATTTACCACCAACTATGGCTAGGGCATACGTAAGGCTAATATATAAAGGAAATGACAGACGTCTAATTCAGAACTACAGACCAATTTCTCTACTATGTGTAGACTACAAAATAATATCCAGAGCACTAACATTGAAACTAGGTAGTGTTTTAGGAGAAATCATTGGAACAGAGCAGACATGTGCTGTACCCAGGAGGACAATTCTAACCAATACCATGGTAATAAGAGACCTTATACAATTGGTTGAGAAGGATAGCATCCCTTCAGCTGTGATTGCCTTGGACAATGAAAAGGCATTTGACCGTGTGGAGTGGGATTTTCTTTTTAATTCTTTGCAATCGTTTGGGTTAGGCTCACACTTTATTAAATGGGTTAAGATTTTATATACGGATATCAAGAGTAGCTATTTAGTGAACAATCAATTATCCAGAGAAATTGTCTTAGAACGTGGGGTTAGACAGGGGTGTTCCCTATCGCCATTATTATTTGTTATTGTGATGGAATCACTTGGCATAGCATTGAGGCAAAATAATAACTTTCAAGGCATATGTATTCGTGGCATAGAAAGACCACTTAAGCTGTCACAATATGCTGATGACACAACTGTGTTTACCAGTTCAAACAATGATTTTGCAATTTTAAACCACGTACTAGAAAAGTTCCAAAATGCATCTGGTTTGAAAATCAATAAAGGAAAATCCAAAGGATTATTTTTGGGGCCATGGAAAGAGCGGAATGACCAGCCACTTGAAATCAATTGGTCTAATGATACCATTAAGATTTTAGGCATCTATTTTGGCAGGAAACCGAATACAATACACAATTGGAATGAACGAGTATCTAAGCTTAAGAGAATATTAGCAAATTGGATGCGTCGTCGTCTTTCAATCTTTGGTAGAGTGTTTGTTGTCAACAACTTGGCATTATCTGGGCTATGGTATACAGCATCTGTTGTACACATGCCAAAACATGTAGAAAAGGAGGTTAATGAGTTGATATTGTCATTCATATGGGAAGAAAAGAATCATTTAGTTTCCCATCGTGTTCTCAATAATGCTAAGTTAGAAGGAGGACTTGATTTAATTGATATTAAAGTGAAATGTGTTTCTTTAAGGTTAACATTTTTGGATGATCTTATTACATCAGATGAGACGTGGGCATGTGTTTCACGAGCTCTCATGGAGAGAATTGTAGAACCATTTCTGGCGGAGCATGTTTTTACCTCAAAGAAGCCACCTCCGAATAGCCAAATGATACCAGATGTGTTTAAAGATCAAGTTAAGGAGTTAGAAATATTTGACAGATACATGCCTCCACCTACGTGCTGGAAGGAAGTACTAGAACAGCAATTGTGGGGCAATAGTAATATATGTTATAACAATGCAGTACTTTATCTACCGTCCTTTGCAAAATATGGCATTCAACATTTATCTGATATGATACACCCTCAAACACGTAGATGGATTTCAATGCAAGAAGTAGCTAGAAAAACACATATGAGGCATATAGATGTCCAGCGGTTGCTAAATAAAATAAAACATGCTGTACCAATTGAATGGTTTCGTCTGCCAAATGTAAACAATAATAGTTTGACTCCACAACCCGCATTAGTTCTTGATGATGAGATGTTAAAATACAAGATGAGATCCAAGGAATGGTACCATATTATGAGACGAAAACAAGTAACACCTCCCATAGCAATTAGGAGATGGGATGACTCAAGCTATAAACCATCCTGTTGGAAAAATGTATGGAAAATCTTACATTCTCCATATATACCAAATATGGCTCGTGATTTATTGTGGCGATTACTACATCGAGGGCTATGGGCGGGACACTTGACATACAAGTGCAATATTACGACTTCTGATAGGTGTTTCTTATGTCAAACAGACGAGGAAACAATCGAGCATTTATTTGCGGAATGTCCAATATCGTCACAATTTTGGGACTATATCAGCCAAATCTTGGCAAAATTTGGAGCGGAGCCCATTGTTCTAGACACGCATGTAGTCTTATTTAGAGAATTTGGTTCAAGCGGTGTAAATATCATAAAGTCTGAAAGGACTATATTAATAACAATACTAACCATAGGTGTTTGGGCCATTTGGAAACATCGGTGTGCACAGACGAAAAATCCATCTATGGGCAATCACAATAGAGCAATAAAGGCAATATTTCGTTCATTGCTGCTGAATCATATTCCTTGCAAATATTTTAGATTAAAGCAGCATGGTAAAGAAAAAGTATTCGAGGACATATGGTGCAAAACAAACATAGTTTCAATAGAGTTGGGAGCTGTAAAAATAAATGAGCCTGCACTAGCTTAAATCATTTAATTACTACAGCTGATTTATCTGTGTCTTTTAATTAATCTGTGTCATGTAATTCATTTTAGTCTGCACTTTGATATTGTTATGTTTAATAATTCATGTTAACAAATAAACAGACTGGGGTAATTTAATAATCAATCGATAAAGAAAGTTGCCATTGAATTATAAAATTGTCCCAGGTAATTTTAGGAATTTGCACAGAGTTTTATAGGGTTATTTGTTCCCGGGTAATTTACAAAAACTTACAACAAAGTAAATCAAAAATGGAAACAAGAGCGCCATCTATTTCCATCTATTTTTCTGTAATTTTCCTGCTGACTATATATGTTATGCTACCCAAATGCTACTACGCCCGCTGATCTTTAAAGACTCAGCCCACTGGCGTCAATGATTGACTTATTTGTCATTGATTGACGAGTCACTTTTCATTTGTTGAATAGTTGCACTCGCCACACGGGCCTACTACCACACATGGATTGAAGGGTAATTTACAAAACCTTACAATAAAGTAAATTGAAAATGTAAACAAGAGCGCCATTAATTTTTCTGAAATTTTTCTGCCGACTATATGTATTATACTACCCAAATGCTACTACGCCCGCTGATCTTTAGAGAATCAGCCCACTGGCGTCAATGATTGACTTATTTGTCATAGATTGACGAGGCACTTTTCATTTGTTGGATAGTTGCACTCGCCACACGGGTCTACTACTACACCTGGGTTGAATAGTAATGCCTTTGTTAAGTTTTGTTTTGCTATCGGAGCTTTATCAGCCTATTGTTTTGTATCTATACTTTATAAGCCATATGTATTTATAGATTGTATTAATGGTCATTATTTATCGTTGTTTTGGTGTAATATTAATCAAGAGTGCTAGTTCACCAGGTTTTTTTCTGGAGGTTTGCAAGCCTTTTTAAAGGAGTTCCTCCGTGAAGTTTGTCCGACTGCGTCAGCGTCGGTTTTTCAAAAAAAAAAAAAAAGAAAAAAAAAAGTAGTAGTAGTAGTAGTAGTAGTAGTAGTAGTAGTAGTAGTAGTAAGTAGTAGTAGTAGTAGTAGTAGTAGTAGTAGTGGTAGTAGTAGTAGTAGTAGTAGCGATTGTAATAGTAGAAGTCATTTTCATCATAGCCCTTAATTATCGTATTATAATTATCACAATCAAGTTTGATGTATAACCATTTCAACAGCGACATCTCAGTAGTATAACAGGCTCAACACAAATCTATAGGCTATGCAAGTTATGTGTATATTTTAAGACGAATTTGATGGGAAGCTGTTTCTTTCCTATACAGCAAGCACTTCCAATCATGTTACTACTACTGCTACTGCTGCTACTACTACTACTACTACTACTACTACTACTACTACTACTACTACTACTACTACTACTACTACTACTACTACTACTACTACTACTACTACTACTACTACTACTACTACAACTACTACTATTACTACTACTACTACTACTACTACTACTACTACTACTACTACTACTACTACTACTACTACTACTACTACCACTACTACTACTACTACTACTATTACTACTACTACTACTACTACTACTACTACTACTACTACTACTACTACTACTACTACTACTACTACTACTACTATGACTACTACTACCACTATGCTACTACTACTACTACTACTACTACTACTACTACTACTACTACTACTACTACTACTACTACTCCTCCTCCTCCTACTACTACTACTACTACTACTACTACTACTACTACTATTACCGAAGCATAGAATTATGAATATTACAGACATGTTATTTTACTGTACTGCAAATACTCTACCACCACAGTCGGTATGTACATTTATAAAAAGTGAACTTTAACATGATGGATTCACAATTTAATAAATATCCTGCTTAATATTTTGGGGCTAATATGGCTGGCCACCGTTGCTGCCTTAGGTAGCTACAGCGTCCGGTCATATTAGTTTCCCAACATATTTTAACAGCTTACCTGTTACCTTGAAGAGACTCGCAATTGGTATAAGTCTGCCTGCCTGCCTCTCTACGTGTTTACCTGCCTGCCTGCATTCCTGCCTTACTGTATGCCTGCCTGCCCGCTCGCCTGCGTGTAAGTGCGATTATTGTACATTTGTCTATTTGTGCATACCTGGCGTGTATATTTTTGTACATAGTGTATATAGTTTTGAGGGCCTCTGGAACAGCAGGCCACTGCCGATGTACCTTCTTGAAATACAGAGTATTATTATTATTATTATTATTATTATTATTATTATTATTATTTTTATTATTATTATTATGTTGAAAGGTGACTGGTATATATCATTTGACAAATGTAAAGAATCGATGCTCACTTATTTCATGACATGTTATTACCATGAGTTTATGACAAGTGACAGAATGTTTCTTTCGTCTTCTGAAATAGCGGAAATGGTCTTACAAAGGTACGAAATGCCCTTAACATCACACCGGAAAAGCGTACGTTTATGCCACCTACCCATCAGACGATAAATCTGTTGACAGTATTTGAATATATCCTGGATCAATTAGTCAGTGTTGCCACCAGATGTTGCGCCATCGTCCGCTGTTGTCCTCGTCAGTTGAGCTGGCTTCCGGTCTTCCAGGAAAATTGTTCACCCTCGCACTAATAGACCTTTCCAGTTTTAGCTATGCATCGCTTATCTTTAGTTAAGCTCCACCCACACGTCACTCATGTCAGGATAGATCGATCCCTGAACTCATTGCCTATCAATTTGCAGACAACTGAATATTTTGAATCTAATTTGTCTGGGTGGTGTTGCTGGATATGGCAGCAACAGCACCCAGTCGAATTATTTTCAAAATATTCAACTAAATGTTTATTCAAAAGTAAAGACATACAATCGTCAATTAAACGTTCATGACGTAAAAGTAAAGACGTACAATCTTCAATTAATCGTTCATAACGTACTTATCTACGTCATTCATAACATCATTGATTATGACCTCATCCTACACGCCTTGTTCTTTATCAGGACGTCATCTGATGGCTGGATAAATTGGAAAGGTCCGTTGAGCTACACTCTCTGTTCATCCCTATAATACACATATTTTTCTTGGTACTGGAATATCGTTTTTTTATTCATGGACTCTCTTCCAAATATTTACCTGACTCCGTATATACTTCAGAATACAAACGCACGGTGCATGTAGAGCTAGTAAGGCCACATATTTCTTGGAATTGAGGCGTTCTCTGCATCACCAATTAACCTTAAACAATTTACATTATTAAAGGTGCCATACTACCATCAGTCCAGGAAATAAATGAACATTGTCCCTTTAGATTTGTCAGATGGTGTCTATCACTCAACTTTCAAGATATTAACACCAAACTCTTTGTTAGTACTTTATTAGTCATAACAATGTCTTGTTGTCTGATTTTAGTGTTTGATGTTATTACCCTAAGCGAATAGGTATTGCATTTATGTATATCCCTGTGTAGTAAGGGTTTGTCTGTTTGTTTTTTGTTTGGTTGTTGGTTTGTTTGTTTGTTTGTTTGATCGGATGTTTGTTTGTCTGTTTATCTACGTGTCTGTTTTCTTATTTGCCTGCATGTCAGCTTATGTGCCGGCGCTACTGTTACTGTTGCTGCTGCTGTTGCTACTGCTGCGGTTGCTGCTGCTGTTGCTGCTGCTGCTGCCGCTGCTGCCGCCGCCGCCGCTGCTGCTACTACTACTACTACTACTACTACTACTACTACTACTACTACTACTACTACTACTACTACTACTACTACATAATAATAATAATAAAAATAATAATAATAATAATAATAATAATAATAATATTAGTAATAATAATAATAATAATAATAATAATAATAATAATAATAATAATAATAATAATAATAATAATACATGTTACAGGTACACACTGGATCTGGGAGGCAGCATCGATGGTTGTCAGTGGTAAAGCTGAACGTATCGACAAGATGAAACAGATGGCTATGTTGGAGTATCAGCACATAGCAGATTGGGCGATAAAGACATTGCCATCGCCTAGGATACTAAACTCACATCTTCTCCCGAAGCACTTCCCTGCACCCGCCCTGAACGCGAATAAATACCTTTTTATTATGCGGAATCCAAAGGATGTGATAGTGTCGCTGTATCAGATGCGTGTTGGAATGTCTGAGCGAGCGTACAAGGGAACCCTTAACGGTTTCATTGAGCTTTTCCTTGAAGACAAAAGTATGTAGCTAGTGAATAATGGAAGGCCCAGATCTGTCACTCAAGTATATGACGTCATAATCAAATACGTCACTTGTTAGCCGACGTCTCAATCAAATGACGTATGTTCGTCAGAAAGGTAGTGAAATTACGCCTGTATCAGTCTGAACTATGTATCACTGGTGCACTTATTATTTAATACACAATCTGTTAAATAACTTGAAGAGCGGGACGATAGCTCAGGGCTAGTGCGCAGCATCAACCCCAGACAGCTATCTTCCCTGATAGTTAAACGGACCTTTCCATTTTTAGCTATGCGCTTTCTTGGTACTGGAATATCGTATTTTTTATTCATGGACTCTCTTCCAAATATCTACCTGACTCCAAATATACTTCAGAATACAAACGCACGGTGCAGGTAGAGTTAGTAAGTCCAAATATTTCGTGGAATTGAGGCGTTCTCTGCATCACCAATTAACCTTAAACAATTTACATTATTAAAGGTGCCATACTACCACGAGTCCTGCTAAGCTCAGCTCACAACTCGATCGCGTTGGGATCGATCGATCTGTGGACTCCCTGACTATCAATTTCTAGAAAACTATACAGCTTAAGCTGTTGACTATTTTGAAACTAATTTGACAGGGCGCTGTTGCTGCCTGTGGCAGCAACAGTGCCCAGGTAAATTCGTTTCAAAATATTCAACAGCATGTATATTAAATAGTAGAGCCGTACAATTCTTACAACGTATCGGACTTTTTAAGAGTTAAAGACGTTTCGTATAGAATAATTTATGACATAATGATTATAATGCCGTCCTACACGTCGCTTATCTGATTATGACGTCATATGACGTCATTACCCTGGAAAGGTTCATTTACTGGTCCGATGCTGGACATATACCGGGCCTAAATGAGTTGTACTAAGCCATCGTCCATGTTTAATTACCTTATACTTGTGTCCGTTATGGAGAGGTGTGACTGTACGTGAACGCAAGATGGCGCTTCTGTTAGGCTGATCGCTTATTTATTAACCACAAGGCTTAACGCTTTGAAACTGAAAGACAAAATATGAAAACTCATTTGTAAAACTAAGAAATGCCATGTTTAATATTTTGAACCCATTTTGACTGGGAGATATGTGCATTTAACATTGAAATAGTACATAGCTTACCTTGAAAATGAGATGCGTGGACATAAGCGAGTTAAAGAGACACGTGGACGAACTATAATTTTATTTATATACACCGTGTATCTTTTGAAATCTAATTCTGTGACTCATTGGCGTTGATTTCCTTCTCTGTCTAAATTCCAGTGTGGTCAGGTGGCTATTTCCAGTACCTAAACCTATGGTGGGAGGTGTATAAAGAAAACAAAGAACGATTTCTCATAGTCTCATACGAGGATTGCAAAAAGGTATGAACCCCCTCTCGACAACTAAGTAATGTATGCAGGGCCTAGTAGATTGTGCATATGTCAATTAGCGTTGTGAGTTGAAATATATATGCCGGGATACCTTTATAGTATCTTGATATTTCAATTTACAAAGTAGTGCTGCTTAGACAAGAACATTATTTATAAATAAACTTGTTTCGGGTGCATACCATTCATTAAGGCATCATAGATCAGTTTACACCACAACGTCCAAAGCAATAACTTTCTTCACCCGTTGTCGACTGTTAAAAAGTTGTAGAATGAAGCATTTGAAAACTTCTAATAGAAAGCTCGGAAATCTGATAAAAAAACCCAGTTAAAATGTATTTATGCCCTGAGATAATAAGATGGCGCCTGTATTACTATACGTTGCTACATCTTGGTAAAAACTCGTATATGTGAGGTAATACATTAATAAAGAAACGTTATTGTACAATGGCAAAAAATGGCCAGATTTGGCGTAAGAATTCGAAACAATAACGTATGTGATAAATAGAATATCATACGTGTTGCCATTTCGTAGCAAATTTATCACACTCGTTCAGTAAGATCTGATTTGGAACTCGTTAAAGCTCGTTCCAAAAGAGATCTTACTAAACTCGTGTGCTACATTTGATACAAAATGTCAACTCGTGTGAGATCATATATATATATATATATATATATATATATATATATATATATATATATATATATATTTTTTTTTTTTTTTACATATATATATATATATATATATATATATATATATATATATATATGTATAAATAGGATCTCACACGAGTTGGACATTTTGACGCCCCCTCATCATCACCACTTCCACCACCACCACCCAATCCCACCATTCTTTGAGAAATTGAACTTTTTATGGACAAAATCTGATCATTAACCGGAGTAATTACAGCAATTACGATACCTGTCATACAAGGGTCAAGGTCAAGTAACTAATTATGCGGGATAGTATAATCTAGTGAGCATTAGCACTGCTGGCTCGTGACTAATTAGCATTACATTCAAACACTGAATATATAAATTCGCAGGCCAAAGACGCTTCAGAATGAGGTGGAGAAGGAGGCCACTTCTGGTTGATCAGTTTGTGTAATCGATAATTCAATCATAGTATGGTCACCGTCGCTGTGCTATTATATATATATATATATATATATATATATATATATATATATATATATATATATATATATATATATATATATATATATATATATATATATATATATATATATATATATATATATATATATATATTGGGTGGTGGTGGTGGAAGTGGTGATGATGAGGGGGCGTCGTGATGTCTAAGGCAACACAAGCTCCACGTTTTCTTTGTTTCCGAATATTCGAAATAATTTTTATTGTGCGGTAAATTAATTAATTTTGTGACAAACGTCTCGACATTTGAGACGTAGCTATGCCATATGGATTTGTGACGTCAGCGAACACGTGAAGTATGCGATTTTAACGCCATATACTTGAGCGATGGGTCCTACTTTAACACAGTTATCTAATTTCATAGGTTTGGCATTGTAGTATTAAGGAAACATCACCGTTCAAAAGGTTCCGATCTAAACTTATATGATAGTTGTCCCTCGGAGGATGGTCTGTGAGATTGTCCCAATCCCCACCCCACCCCATCCCTCCACCCACACACACATTCACCGCTTCCACTGCCACTGGGAAAATTAAAAAAGTAGATGGGTGTCTACTTCCTGCTTTACCACTGATAAACAACATCAGCGTTTTAGTTTGAGTCGGCTCTGACCATGTGCCAGATGGATAAACATGACTGGCCTACCCGGTCTATTCAAACATTGGTCCCCATGAACGTCAGAGTAAACTTGGAATGCATTATTAGCTGCATACAATAGATTAATCCACTATTAACTATGACCCATCTGTAGCTAACTTCCGCCAACATTTTGCCCGTGTTGGGATCGATTTATATAATCTGTACCCATTTTCAAGGTAACTATTCAAGTGATCTGTTGATAATATTGAAACTAATTTGACTGGGTGTTGTTGCTGAATATGCGCATTCAAATTACTTTCAGAATTGTTCAACGTTTTGTTTATTAAAATTAATAGTGAAGACATACAATTCGTACAACTGAAGGACTATTCAATGTTCCTGACGAAGTCAGATAGATACGTCATTCATTACGTATCTTGATTGTTACGTCAGGCTACATTCTGCTGTAATTGATCATGAAGTCATATACTTGACTGACAGATCGGCTTCATTTATTGACCCCGTATAAAATGTGGTATGAAAAATGTATCGCCACGAGCCGTAGTGGATTGGTGAGGGGTTGTCGATTCCAACGACCACCTCTGGATAAGCAACTGCCTCTCAAATGGTTCCCTTTATATATAGACTGCGCCATTGCGACTGCATACTAATCAATGTCAGATATGTGCGCTTATCTATTCCACAATACTCTGCTTTTTTGGGGTCACTTTAATGCCGACGTTTAGATGCTGACACTTTGCCTTTTGGAGTTCACACTGTCATCTAGTGTCATAAATAGCTTTTTATCACGTAATTTCCATACCCTGTAATAGCGTTGACTATACTGAAACTAAGCTGAATGGAAGCTATGGCAGCCTATGCTGACTCAACAGCTTCCAATTAAATCCATTTCACGAATCACCGGCTTAGACGAATGGCCTGCCATCAAATTGTCTAACCTTGTATACAAATGGATTTCCTATCCCGTGCTGATGATCACTGGATGTTCCCTGCAGCACTCCTGGCAGTACCGTAATTGAATGCGTCACCCACATCACTGTAATGGATGCATCAGTTCTGTTACTCAAATATATGTCATCAGAATCAATTACGTCAAAAGTTAGCTGACGTCACGATCATAATATTCGGTATCTATCTCCGTCATAAACCTGGAAACGTCCGTCAGTAGCGAAATAATTATATCTCTTTGATGAATGATAAATGTGATAAGCTTTCCGTTTATTATTTTGACTGATTTGACTCAGAGCTGTTGCAGCCACAGGCAGCAATATTACCAGTCGTATTAGTTTCAAAATATTCAACAACGTACCTATATATTTGCATTGAAATTAAGATTCTGATAATTCGATCATAAAGTTTTAAATCGATTCCAAAATGAGTGAAAGGTGGGCGGAGTTTCGCTAGAAATATGCGGAGCATAGCTACAAATGGCTCACTCTATTGTAGCTGTTTGGTTTATGTAGTATTCTAGCTGGCAAAATATGCTGTCTTGTCGAGATGATTGTAGAACTGATGACTATATGGCGACATTCCAAGCATTGCTCTGAGTTAAGCGCTGTACTCTCCATATGATGTGTATGTTCAGGGATTGTGCAATTTCGCTGGTTGTCAGAATATTATGTGTGTGCCATCTTGTGATTGCTTGTAAGCCAATTTGACTGCGATGCCATGACGAACAGTTATCTAATTCATACGCTGACGCCGATTTACCGCCATCACCATTCACCATACTAGCCTTTAATTGAAATTCTCGCCCGCTTATAAAAGAACAATATTCTTCATTGTTTTATTGTTAATCAACAAACATAATTAATGTTAGACTTTCTTCTGTCTAATACTGAATAAACAAGCCATAGTCAATGCTGTCATATATGTAACTCGATTGCGCTTGGGAAATCTGCTCTTAAAGAGATACCAATCTCATTTCATCTCAAATGAAGTATTGTTCTGATAGTGTATATTTATTCCATGTTATTCTCTTTCCGGCGGACTGTTTTTGTCAACATTTTCTCTCCATAAGCGTTAGTGTGTGACTTGCTGGCATTTTTATGCAGTGGTTATCATGTTGAATGGTTTGAAATTACCTTTGCTGGAAACCGTTGCTGCCTAAAACAAATTAGTTTCAAAATAGGCAACAGCTTGTCTCACACTACATTCGTCAAACTACAGATTGTAATATATGATTGAGGGTGCGTAAACAGAGGTAGGCAGCCTAGATATTTTCTGATTGGTTGAAAAGGACCCTGATAACGCAACTTACTGGGCCGATGATGGACGGTATCGGCCAGGCATCGGCCCAGTAAGCTGCGTTATATGGACAAGTCACGGTAGGCTTCATAGACTAGAGAAATGTATTAGCATTTAGCTATTAAAACCCGAATGTCTTTCTATAACGGCAAAATAAAAAGGTGAGATGCTTTGAGTAGATTATGAATGACATATTATATCATATGAATAGCTATTTTAACATCAGGTTAGTTGTCCTTTAAGTAAATTACCCCATTAGAGATAATGTGAAAGGGTATTTTTATTTCACAGAACATGCCAGCTAATGTAGGCCGAGTAGCCGAGTTTCTTGGCCGAGATAATAACCTGAGTTTTTATAAAAACGTGGCATCGATGTGCAGTTTCGAGAAGATGAAGGCTGACAAAGGGAAGGACTTGTTTGAAGAGGTTTTTCAAACGGACGCTCATGGAATGTATAGGCGAGGTATGCTCATGTACCGCCATTTACATAGGCAATCGATTTGTCTTTGCTGGCGTTCGCGAGCAGGGTAGTAGCTTAGCAAATGTCAATTCTTTTGTCTATCTATGGCCTGCCGTCCGTGGTTGTCTGTCATTTGATTGATTCTGGTGTCTGTCTGTCTGTCTGTCTGTCTGTCTGTCTGCCTGCCTGCCTGCCTGCCTGCCTGCCTGTCTGTCTGTCTGTCTGTCTGTCTGTCTGTCTGTCTCTCTCTCTCTCTCTCTCTCTCTCTCTCTCTCTCTCTCTCTCTCTCTCTATGTGTGTGTGCGTGCGTGCGTGCGTGCGTGCGTGCGTGCGTGTGTGCGTGTGTGTGCGCGCGTGTTCATGATCAAATTCCGGATTAAAGGATATATATGTGTTTCTTTTCAGGCAAGGTGGGAAACTGGCGGATAGTTATGACACCTGCTCAAAGCAAGGCCATTGATGCAAAAATGGAGCGAGAGATCCACGATGCAGATCTAATGGAACTGTTGAAGAAAGATGATTAAATTCGGAGAAACTCGCGCAAAAGAACATGCTCATGTAGTTAATCCTAAAATCTAAAGTTTAATAAATGCCATTTTGAACTTGTTGGTATTCAAGTGGCAGTTGTTATATTAGAAGTGTTAGTATATGTTTACCGTTCACATATAGTCTCTATGTTTACTGAAGGAGCGTGTTCGAATGGTTAATCTAAATACAATAATGTGTTTCTTTTTTCTGTCGAGCGGACTTAATAAATACAGGTCTGTAATCCTTTGTGTTCCTTTGCTGATTGACTTGCACTTGTAGATGTCCTTCTTACACCATTGGATTTCTTGTGAAACTTAGTTTTCAATCATCTAGTATTCTCTAAGCCCATACTGTTCTGCGCGGTTAAGCATGTCAGGTACCTGCTTTTGAGTTCCTAAGACACGTGGTGGCACTGCCGCCGCTATAGAGAATTCCAATTTATCCATGAATCATATGAGGTAATTATCAACTATGCGACGTGTAGGATGACGTCATAGTTAATTACGTCATGGATGACGTAGCTAAGTTCGCCAAGAACGCTTAATTTATGATGGAATAAGTGTTGTTGTACGGATTGCATGTCTTTATTATTTAAGAAACATGCTGGTGAATATGTTGAAACCATTCGGCTGGGCGCTGTTGCTGCCATAGCTTCAAGATATTCAACAGCTTACCTGTATAGTTTTCTGGAAATTGATAGTCAAGTCAAGGTGTCGGTGGAGCTTAGTTAACGATGGGTGGGGAATGGCTAAACCTGGATTCCTCTATTAAGAAAAACACACCATAGCTTATACACAGCATTCCTGTAATACAATACATCTAGACTATGCATGCCATTTTAAGATAGTCAAAATAATCTGAAAGTCATTACATAATATAGAATGTATTGTAGGCATATCTGCACATACAGTGACATCACACTCTATCGCTATGGCGATAACATTTCGGCGACGACAGTTCAACCTCAACACGACGTTAGAAATCAACTAATTGTGATAGCGATAAAGGAATGTGTCAAGAGCTAAATGCTATGGAATCTATATCCTATAATCTATCAGAGCAAATAGAACACGTTGTCAAGATTGGGTACAATACAGCATCCAAAATAACCACCACTTCTCGATGATTGAAACACATTTTTCTCACTGATGGAACACATTGACTAAGATCATATAGTATGAATAGCAGCAGAAAAGTAAAATGAACTGTGACATTTGTCTATAGGCCACAGAGCGCGGGGGTGGGGCCGTGTCCCGCCAATAATGGTGATAGATGTATTAGGCCCTATGGTGGTCACGTCCTTACCTTGCCCCACCCCATCAAGCACATATTCAAAGTGTTCTGCCACCCATACATGCGGCTTCAAGTGCGTACGTGCGTGCAATCGTGCATGCGTCCATGTGTGCATGCTTATATACTTGCATGTGTGAGTGTGTGCGGGTATTCTTATGTACATGTATGCGTTAGTGCTGTGCTTGCGTGTGTGGTCATGCTGCCATAGGCAGCAACACCACCGAGTGAAATTAGTTTCAGAATATTCAACAGCTTACCTGTATAGTCTTCTGGAAATTATTAGTCAAGGAATTCAGGGATCGATCTATCCCAACACAGGCAAGGTGTCGGGGGATCTTAGTTAAAGATGGCGGGGCATAATTAAAACTGGATTCTTCTATTAAAGAACACTAACCTCAGCTTATACTATGCGTTCTTGTAATACAATACACCTAGATTATGCATGGCATTTTAAGATAATAATCAGGAACGATATGGAGGTTTAAAAGGTGCATAGTCACACCAGCATGTTTGGAAATACGTGTTAAGACTGTAAACCTTTAGAGGCTTAAATCGTTTACTGCAATATAATAAAACGAAATAAATCTTAGCCTTTGATTATTTAATTCCAAATAATTCAATATAATTTTTAGTCGAAAAAGTTGAATTAAGGATTCGTGTTTCTAATTCAATTTTACAACTTAAATTTGTTTTAGCATAATGAAAACATCACTATGTTATTATTTATTTCGATTCATTACATCTATGCACATAATCTAAGCCTCCAAAAGTATATAATTTTAACAATTATATTTGTACTGTGGCATACAACATCACTATGCGACGTATATATATATATATATATATATATATATATATATATATATATATATATATATATATATATATATATATATATATATATATATATATATATATATATATATATATATATATATATATATATATATATATATATTTCTAAGTGGCCACCTTGAAATTCAAACTGGCTGTCAAATAGTCTTGGACATAGTACGGTTTGGTAATATTTAGCACCGTTAATTTTGTATAGAGATGTCAATCAAATGTACAAGAACCAATAGGACACGTTGTCAAGATTTTGCTAATATTTAGCACCGTTAATTTTGTATAGAGATGTCAATCAAATGTGCAAGAACCAATAGGACACGTTGTCAAGATTGCGGAAAACATAGCATCCAAAATGACCACCGTTTCTTACTGATTTACACAAGTTTCTATCCCTGATCATGCACGATGAATAGCAGCAGATACACTCAAATGAACTGTGGCATATGGCTATGGGTGGCGAACCACGTGGTGGGGGAGAGGAGTGTGCGTGCGTGCGTGCGTGCGTGCGTGCGTGTTTGTGTGCGTGCGTGCGTGCGTGCGTGCGTGCGTGTGCATGCATTATTGTCTACAGCATATTTTGAGAAGCCCAGAAGGTAGAATCACAAAATTTAGTACATAAGTTCATATTGTGAATAGATAGGATTAGTAGTAGTGTCGGAATTAAAATGATACCACCTCCCTCAACTGGCCGCCGTTCGGCGATCCGTGGCCCCCACCGACTTCGCAATCCCTGGGGCATAGGTTGGTGAGACATGTGGTTGGTGTATGCCTCTAGATGGAAGCCCAGGGTTATTGAGACAGGTGGTTGGTATGCCTCTAGATGGTGGCCCCAAGGATTGAAAGGGCGGTGGGGGGGGGGCATGGATCGCCGAACGGCAGCCAGTTGAGTGAGGTTGTATCATTTTAATTCCGACACTACTACTAGGCAAATGATACAACCGGCCTCTCAATCCCTGGGGCATAGGTTGCGGAGGCCACCACGGATCGGCGAACGGCTGCCAGGGTGGTAGTATCACACTACTATTACCAGGGTCTGAACACCCATTTAGAGACAAGCCTCCACAGTAATATACACCCCTGATCGCCATCAACAACAGGGCCGGTCTCTCTCTCTCTTTCTCTCTCTCTCTCTCTCTCTCTCTCTCTCTCTCTCTTTCTCTATTCTGTGTAGGCTCAGACAAACACGTAGTCTCTGCCAGAGTCGCATCGACATAGGGGCTTCCATCTACCTTGACAATGCTCACCTGGGAGGAGGCTAAAGTGATTAGCGTGTTAACCACGGCAGACTCTGGCATGCTCACATGTTACGCAGAGAATCTGGTGCTGAGCGGGGGTCTCCAGCAGACAACCACGGCCTACCCCCTACACCCCATAGAAGTTGCAGACAGACTTGATCTCTTCACGTGGGTGAAAGCGGTCGTAAATGTTTCTCCACAAGGGGTCGACCCAAGGATTGTACTGGTGGTCATCCCGGAAGTGGGCCCACTTGGCATCCAATATCATGGCAGTCTCAGCGTCCTGTGCCACTGCTGTAGACGCCATCACGAGCAGTACGATGAGAATCATGGCTATATATGAAGAGTTAAACTGGACAGAGTGAACCCCTCAAAAAATATCTGTGCCAGTCGAGCCCTGTTCCATCCGGATCGATAGTGATCTTCATCCCCTCAGGGGCAGGGGCTAGCTGCTTCACTCTGCCGCCGGCTAAGAAACGTAGCTCTAGGACTATATGAGTCGTTTGCGGGCTAGTGAGTCTAACTCGCTGAAGCAGTTTAACAGCACCCTTGACTTTGGAGACTTGTGACACACTGTATGGTGCCCTCCTTGAGGTCAGCAGCTTCTTCTGGTCCATCGAATGGACGACGCAGCAGGAGCTTTCCACCTGTAATCCCGATCCGGTGACACACCCTCGTCAGGGAGACACCTTCACCTATGTAGGTGAGGAAGGATGATCCCCGATTGTAGAGCTTTCGAAGTGTCCCATCCTTTTCACAACAGTGGAGAGAGCGCTGTCTCTATGACCTCTATGTCAATGCCTGCGGGAGGCCTATATAGGGGCAACCATGTTTGCCAGTCACTCCCAGGTCCAGCACGGTACCACACTTCATTCTTCTAAAATATGAACTGCAGGTTTTTTGCCAGGGTCAATAGCAGGCCATCATGGGCCACCGGCGGCGCAGCACTCGAATAGGTTTTGACCAGATGAAAGCTTAGGTCGTTATTTAGAGTGTTGATGTCTGCCACCTCTGTATCCGAGAGCTCAATCAACGGCTAGAGGATGTACTTCCTCTTCGGGAAATCGTACCAAAACACGATTGTGGCCATCTATATTGCGACCCAGGCGCTCCTTCGACACATCCTTGAGGTCTGTGAGCAGCTCCACCCCATCACCACCAATGGGGTGGAGGGAGAATGCCTTTGAGTTTGCTTCATACTGTAGGGCGAATGACTTGCCATCGCTCTCTTCAACCTTGGCAGCATCAACTGCGTACACATATGTCAGGTCAGCAAGACCAGTCGAGTGAGCAAATATGGGTTCCATAACATGCTATAGGAGGGGTTTAAACAAGACATATAACCATACTGATTGTCCGACTGCTGCTCTCCAGTGGTGAGAACGTAATCTCACCTTCTCTAGAGGTGAGACGGGTGGTACAGTACCGTGTAGAATGGGTCCTCTTCAAGGTGCCCCAGCAGGGCACAACATACATACACGCCGATGTGCTACATCAACGTCCGGGCAGTGCACACAGCAGCTCACTGGTAGAAATCGGCCGAGACGTGATAGAGGATCTCCTAGGTGCCAACAGCAACCTATGGAAAGCTATCAGTCCTAGCCTGTTCACACCTGTAAATCACCTGTTTGACAGCCCCTCCATTAACATATATGCCAGCACGGATGGGATATCGGACGCCCATTTAGAGTTAACACTATTATTACTCATTGACCTAACGACAACATGATATCACACCAGGAAGATCTGACGTTTGCCGAGATGATGAGGAGACAGCTACAGGGTTACCCCTTCATTATCTCTCCACAGATAAAGGCCTTAAACGAACAGATGCTCGCACTGCAACAAGAAGGAGAGCGACTACAGCGGGAGAGCTGGTATCAACAGAACACAAACATTGCAAGGAGGTGAAGGAACAGTGAAGGTTCCCGATACTGGCAGGCCCTCCTGGAGGAGAGTAAGCGAGACGATGAGCTAGATGTAGCAGAGACCGCGGACGATGCAGCGGAGACCATGGACGAGAATGAGCCAGAGAATAAGCTGGATGATGTCTTCACATATGATGATGAGCCAGACGTAGCGGAGACCGCGGACGATGCAGCAGAGACCACGGACGAGGATGAGTGAGAGAGTCAGTGGGACGATGTCTTCACATCCGAAGATGAGCCAGATGTCTTCACATACGATGATGAGCCAGGTGTCTTCACAGACGAGGATGAGCCAGATGTCATACAGTGGGAACAGCTGATGGCGCAGAAGTGTAAGACCAAGAAAGCCATCCAGCGGCGGACATAATATCTTGGTCATAAGGTGAAGTTCCAGATGCCATGTCTCAGAAAGCTACTGGCACCCGACATAGTGCTGGATGACCCCTGTCCAAGAGACGTCTGTCTCGACACCAGCAAGCTGGCATGGTTCGCCAGGCTCCCCAAAATGTACCATTCTAGGACTCATGAGCAAATTCTGCAGTTGATGCAGGTTTAATCTCCAGCTATACCATGGAAAAACCAGAAGGGTGGAAGCAACCAGACATATACCCTTTCCTGATGGCGGGACCATCCATGGCTAGCGACTCCAGCAGATAGATAACATCAGACAGAATCTCGGCGACGAGGCAGAAAAGTACAGCAGGACGTGCAGGCGATATAAGACAGCCTACAACGTCCTAGTGCGTACAACCACTGCTGCGGGAGTGATTGGAACCAGTGCTGGCGTGGCAGCTGTGGCCACTCTCGCTACAGGGGTGGGGCAATCGTCGCCATCCCGCTGGGTGGCGTGACACTAGCTGCCACTGTCTTGGCCACGGGCTTGGGGTGCTGCAGCGGCAGATCACAAGGAGGCTGGAGAAGCATGCTAAGTACGTGGCACTGGCACAGAGTATGCTACGGACAATCAACGAGTCTGTCAGCAAAGCTCTCGAGGATGGCCAGGGCACCGATGAAGAGTGCCACCATATATTGTATGTCCAAGCCCTGTACTGCATGGAGAAACCTAAAGTGCGACAGCAATACCTCGAAGGCTCCAGCGGGCGGGTTGATATGGAGGAGTTAAAAAACGAGATATTATGGCGAGCTCGCCTCGCTGGTCTGTGGAGTCGAGACGACTACAAATAGTGTGCTGCCTGTATGTTAGCTTTAAGAACACCAGTATAGAGGGCCTTCCCACTGAACCTCACTCACGACAGTCATCCAGAGCCAACCGCCTCTCCTGGGTACACCCTTGACTGGCCTGAGAGGTCTACTAGATGATATACCAGAGCTATCACCATTCTCCATCACAGTCGATGGACGGTCCCGAACCAGCTTCTCCGCCAACCCACGATCGCTGACAAACCACCCCATCACCATCAAGGATGTGAAGCAAGCTCATACTTGGATGGCTGCTCCAAGCCTCTCATACTGGAATTAGCAGCTGAACCTTGCCATGTGGTGTGCCACAGCAGGATGTGGGGTAAGTTCCACCCTGCTTCAATCCTATTCTGGTACTCCTGAAGCTGTGCTCATAGCCAGCTGTCTCAGATTCCATGTGTACTTCACGTACGACGAATCCTCCATGAGCTCTGTGCAAGCCTTCCTGAGAAAAAAACGCCTTCGACCCACAGCTCAACAGTCATAGCATCTCAGCGGCCAGCAGACTACAGAGAGAGTTCAGCGCTCACCCAGACTACCGTGGCATGGTGGTGACAAGCGCGGTCTAGGGGTTATGTATGGCATACAACATCACTATGCTCATAAACACCTATCCCCGCCTGGAAGGGCATTTGAATTGTGATTCTCGGCTTGCGACTCTGGAGCTCGTATGCCTCACCTATCTCCTCGAGATCTTCGAACCATGCACTACGCAGGGCCTTGTCTACCATGCGTTCAACTTCGTGATAGTTAAGCTTCTCATGTGTGTCAAACCATTCATACGGGAGCCAGCTCTTCTGCTGTGTATACACGTAAGCTTCGACCCATACCTCGTACGAGACTCCTGGGCCGAGGTAGTTCAGCACATCGAGAAACCGTAGCTCAGGTGTTATGAGGAACATAGACTGACTATCCTTCTTGGCGACTTTCACTGTACCTGTATTGTCTGTCAGCTCATCGACAAAGTACTTCTTGATGAGGTTCATGTCATACCGCCAAGAGTTTATTAACCACAGTACAGGCACTTTGTTACACCACGCGTTAATCAGTCGCTGCTGTCGCCTTGGGAGCTTGTCCAGGTCTGTCGGTATGTACTGTGCCCTAACCCTTGTCCGGATTAGAGATGCTCGCCATTGGATCTCCAGCATGAACTCTCTGATCAGTTCTTTGGGGTCAGGATTGCAGAGGTGAGTGGGCTCACTCGTGGCGCCCTCTAAGGAGCAGCCAACGGACACAGAGATAGGTATGTGAGTACCCTCGCTTGCGAGAGTCTCCGTAGGATGAGTCTTGATACCATCTAGGAGTGCTTCGAAGTCGTAAATTATGAAGTGTGGATATAGAACAGTCCGAACTCGTTTAGGAACGCTTGGGCAGCGTTTTATACAGCACTCCCACTGTACCACAAGCGTGCATCCAGAGGCTCTCAGCTTCTCTTCTCTCAGGAATGTCTTGCAGTATCTTTGTTCGGCATTCTCACCTCGCTGGTGTTGTGGACACCTGTGCCAGTGACAGCCATGGAACTGGTAAACGGTGTTGGTTGTCTGATCATAACCATCTACGGGAGCGCCATCGATCCATCGCTCGCCACCGTGCCCACACTCTACATGGTGTATGTGTACGCCTCTGTTTCTCGACTCATACTCGATCCAATGAGTAGCCGCTGAACTGGATGGTTGTGGTGGATAGAAGGCTTTCTCATATACAGACTGTGGCGCCTCAACCTTCTCGCCAGGACACACGATTTTTGTTTTGCCGCCTGTACAGTGATCAGCGTGGCGTTGAAGATTGCATGCCTGTGTAAACCTCTGCTGACAGTGACTGCAGACTAGTGTATGTGCCAGCTTGGAGATGTTCTTGATGTAGAAGGCGTGGTGGTCCCACACGCCGATGGTCATGGTGTCACAGTAGTGAGCCGCTTGCCTGATCAAGTGCCAGGTTCCCTCTTCGGTTGGTGAATACATGTGAATCCCGATCTTGGCGAAGAACTCTACCTTGTCCAGCTGATCCAGCGAGGTCTTACGAACATCAGGTACTGTCTTGCCGCAAAACTGTGTGGCAAGCACTCGTGCAGGAGCTGTAATTCTATCAGCTCTCGCTCCTCGGCGAACTGTTGTTGCCCCTGTAGGTGTCGAGGGCAGTCATACTCTTCTTCTGTCATAGCCAGTCTGGGAGGGGGCCTGTCCCAAGCAGACGTTTGTGGTCGATGACAGCCCTGACCTCAACGTTGATTGATCGAACGACAGCCCACAATCGATATTGTCTCTGTCGAGGCAGGCTTGCGCTCTTGCTGCTACCCGGTCCTGAGCTGCTCCTATCATGTTCAGCCACGGGATCCCTGGAGCATTCTTATGGAAGAGCATCACCCTACCGGCTTCGATGTGACGGATGCGATAGGTATGGGTGTAGCGGAGGTAGAAGGCGTTCTGGACAGTCTGCTGGATCTTGTGCATGATCTGGCCTGTGTGGTCTCCTTCTAGACCTCTGAAGAATGTCCAGCATACTGACCGGCGTCCTC